>APFE030487926.1:0-18555 GCA_000404065.3 Pinus taeda
TGTCATAAGCATATCAGCCATGAAATCCGCATATACATCAATACATTTACACATGAAAAATCAAGGGAATGAATTTCTCATTAATGAATTCAATAAACCAATCGGAGATGGGAGTACCACATCCCACCCGACCATAGAATGGTTGGGCCAAATCTCTCTTCACCCATTCACCGTCGTGCCATATTCCAAGCATGAATGTGGGACTCAAACCAAAATAACCGACCAGGGCATACCAAGGCTAAACCACATCACCCTCATCAATAGTAACCAGGATTTAGCATAATTCATACAGCTAGTCCAACACAATGAACACATCATAATAGGCTTTAGTGTGATCTCCACCCGATCACTAGGTGAAAAAAGCAAGTATGCCGCTAGATTTCTCCACTTGCACCGTGAGGAATTTTCCTTTCTCCTAGTCTCTCCATCTTTACCGCAATCCCAACCTGGATCACTACGCCCTAAACCAAGACCCACTCTCCAAGATTTACCAAATATCCCAAACATGAGATTACCAGGCCCAAAGAATAGAAACCACCTATTGGCTTTATTGTATTTACTGCCATTCACCAATAAGGATTCCTAGGCCCACCAAGGCAACAATCCTAGATTTACCACAACCCATAGTCTGGCTTAGGGGTCACTAGGCTAGTGGCTTTATTGTGATCCACAATTTGGTTTAGGGACCGCTAGGTCATGTGCTCTATGATTTAGAGATCCACCCCACTTAGCTTTTAATCCATTTAGTAATCCAACTCAACCCTATCACACTGTGGCTATCCAGAAATGGCAAGGCTAGGCTAAAAGCACTGTTACACCTAGAAAAAACCATGCAATGACAAAAAAGAAACACGTGCAATACCATGCATGTAAAAACATGTGTGATTCCTTGCTATATTTAGAATGTATGGTTATGCATGGTTGTTCTTGGTTCTCTTGTTATTTTGGGCATGGGTTTTTCCAGGTGTGAGAGTGTTCTCCAACCTTGCCTTGCCATTTCTAGATAGCCATGGTGTGATGGGGTTCTCGTGTTTAGGTTGAGCTAGATTAATGAATGGATTTGAAGATGAGTGAAGTGGATCTGTGAATTAAAAAATGCATGTCCTAGTGATCCTTGAACTGGACTCTGGATTGCGGTAAATCCACTCACCTAGTGACCCATAAACCAGACTATGGGTTGCGGTAAAGTTGGGTATTGTGTGCCTCGCTGGGCCTAGGAATCCTCGACTAGTGAATCATGAGATATACGATAAATATTGTAGGTGGTTACTCTTGATCAGGTCTAAGAATCCTTGCTAGTGAATGGTGGGATATATAGTAAAGCCTAAAGGGTGGTGTATCGATTATGGCCTAGTGATCCCTAGATCAAAATGTAGATTTCGGCAAAGCCCAGAGACTAGAAGATAGGAAAATTCCTCATGGGGTAGGTGGAGAGGTCCGGTGACACCCACGATTGTTTATGGCCTAGTGATCTGGTGAGGATTGTGGTAAAACCTAGTTCTATTTATGATGGTGAGGTAGTCCCACTTGGTGTATCTGTATCCATATCTTTTGAAAGTAATGTAGGATTTCGAAGTAAAAAACGAAGCTAATTGGATTTTGTTTAGATAGACAATGAAAGGTCGGTAGTGATGAATGATAAATATTTTTCATTTTAGCATCAAGTTTGTTTTTTATATGGGGAGGAGTTATTATTATTTGATATTTTGATGTGTCTTCCTTTTTAAAGGATTATCTTCTTCTTTTGAGGGTGTCTTTGGAGATTTGAGAAAGTTGTTGTTTTCATGGTTATATTGTTCTTTAGATTGACACCGTATAGTAGAAGTAGAAGATTTAGGATTTTTGTTAGCAAGAGAGCTTAATGTTAGTGTCAAGTAGTTGTGTGGTTGACTTTGTTCATTTCCTTCCTGAATGTTCTACAGTCTGATGGTTTTTATTGAAAATTAGTGAGTAAATTCACACAAAAATTGATATAAAACTAAATGTACTCTTGATAAATCCTTGATAATGTCACAAAAAATGATTTTCTTTTCAATTACTTCTAATTATCTTATCAAGTAATCAATTAAGTAATCAGATTGGATAATTATGTTGTTTTTAATCCATATCGATCTTTTCATGGTGGAAAAAGTGCAGGAATTAGCTCACAAGATTGCATTTATCGATGGGACTCAGTTTGGAAAATTTGGATATGAAACCTTTAGAGAACATTTTGAGGCATTAATTGACATTTGTTTTGGGTTTTATGGGTAGACATGTTAGTACACATTTAAGTAATATCACATTAAATAACACTTGTACATGGAATCTCACTTCCACATAGCCGGGTATATTATAAGCCATGTAGGTATCTTGAAACCAATGTTAGATTAATCACATGAATTCTTGATTGTTATTGTGGCATTGATAATAACATTTAGAAAAATAATCTTATGTTCCATGGTAATTGGGTAGTGCATCTAAGGGTATGGTTAATCCTCCTTGGTTGAAGCTTCAAGATATTGGTTTGAGTACTACTCTTCAAACTTAGTAGTATATTAAAGAGCTATAATATAAGGAAAAACTTTGTCTGTGGGACACTTTAAGCCCTAATACTTAATGCTCCAATGTTGGAAACCCTACTTCTTACAACAAAGATGTGAAATTCCTACACATTTGTTAATATTAAAATTTTTAGCATTTTCTTAGCTCAATATTATTCAACCTAGACTATAACTTCGTAGGAGTATAACAAAAGAGTATAAGTTGACCCACCATCATGCATGTTTCATGATGATTGTAGTTTTACCTACCCTAGTTGTACTATTGAATGATGAATTAATCACATTCATACAACTCTCCAATTGGTCCACCATGGTACTATGATATAATTCGACCTCCTATACCACCTTAAGGAAGTGGAACTGACGAACCAAAAGCAAATTGGCATTCCTCAAGAGCCACAAGACCCACAAACTAGTCTAGGTGCCCAAGACCTGAGTTAACTTACCCAGCATCCCAGTAACTGTAGACTTTTCCACTATGTTCTGTGCCAATGACCTCGAGATCTGAGCCACTTTTTTATGGCTAGGATCAACCTCTACCCAGAACTTGATGAAACTCTAAAAAATGATAAACAGTAAGGGGAAAAGGCCTTTATTTTATTCAATTTTTATTATTTTTCCTTCATTTTCCTCCTCACATGCAACATGTGGCCTTTCACCTCCTATTCTCCAATTTTCCAATATTTTCACAATTAAAAGGCCAATTATTTATAGTTTTCCTTTCCAAAGCATTTCCCATTTCCTTTCTGAATCCTTCTTAATTGCGTTTTCCAATTTCCCTTTAGCCATAATAAACCAAATGAACACCCAATATGATGTTTTTCCCAGCATTTAGCTTGGAATACGTGTCTCATGACCTTGGTATTATTTTTCCTTTATTAACTTTATTACATGGATTTTTAACCTAGGGCTATTAAAAACCCCTTCCCCTTAGGGCAACACCATCCTCGGTGTTCAATGGCACCTACAACCAACAAAACTGCTGAAAAACAAAACATACTACCCATGGAAAATTATAACTTAGCTCAATGTAGTATTTACAATGAACAACCTACTGAAAAGAAATACCATGAAGACAAACATAACGACAAGACAACCATACCACTTATTGTTTCTTTATAATATATCTCATGGCAATATTTACATCCATATACATATATACATATTCCAAATCTGCTTTACCTCAACCGTAAAATAACGAATGATACATTGCTTACATCTGATCAAACATCTCCCATGTAGGTTCATCAAGTCCAAAGTGCTTCCACTGCACTTTAACCTTCTTAGTTTCTTGGTTCCAGAGCATGAGCATCTTTCTCCACAACTAAGGTTCCAACTGGAATTCTCCTTTTGGATCCACCTGCAATATAGGCCAATCAATAACATGCTCAACATCCTTTGCATATATTTTAAGCAATGAAATATGGAAAACATCTTGGACATTGCTTGTTAGAGGTATTGCAAGTTGATAGGCCACCAGTCCAATCCTCTCAAGGATCTCAAAAGGCCTACAATATTGAGGTGCTAGATTCACAGATGGCCGAATCCTCAAGGAGATCTTCTTGGGATTGATGCACAAATACACATGTTCCCCAACCTCAAAACTCCTTAAACGCCCTATTTTGATCTGCATAACTCTTTTGTATGTCCTATTATACCTTTAGATTCTTCTTTATAACTTGAATTTCATGTTCCAAGTCTACCAACACTTCTGATCCCATCAATAACCTATTCACTAGATCACTCCAGTTGATGGGAGTATTAAAACTCTGTACATAAAGTGCATCAAACAGACTCATCCCAGTGACTCCTGATACCCATTGTTGTTAGAAAACTCAACCAGTAGAAGATACTCTTCCCAGTTCTACTACTGATGCATCACATACATCGTCAACATATCCTCCAACATCATGTGGAGCCTATTTGTTTGTCCATCTGTATGCAGATGATAAGTTGTGCCGAAGGCCAAATCTGTACCCAACCCTGAAAATAACTCTTTCTAGAACTTGGAAGTGAAATTGGAATCTTTTTTCAAAACAATATTCTTTTAAACACTATGAAGTCTCACCATATCTCTGATGAAGACTTGTGCTACCTCACTAGACGAATTATTAGATTGCACTGGAATGAAGTGTGCTAATTTTGTCAACCTTTCCACCACAAACATGATCGAATCATGTCGTTTAGATATCCTTGGAAAGCCTATAATTAAATACATGGATGTAGCACCATCCTCCCACATCTACCCATGTAACTAGCCAACCGGGGTCAACATGAGATGAGAGGCTACTATGATTGGATTTGAACTCCTATGTGACTTCTATGTTACTATTGCAACTCATGTGACTGTCTAGCAGCATTAAACCTATTTTGTGGTGCCACATTCTCTTTTCATCTGCATGTTGAGGCCTTTTCCTCTTAGGTTCCCATTTACATTTACCTTCATCATTTCCCTTCCATCCTTGCGGAGATTCATTCTTACGCTTTATTGTTCCTATAAATGATTCAATTTCCCAATAAATTCCTCAAGTGACTGCGACTCATCATACTGAATCCGATCTCTAAATGCTAATGGAAAACCATTGGCAAATCATTGAGCCTTATCCTTCTCATCAGTAAGATACGGTACATACCTCAATAGCTCCAGAAACTTGGTTGTGTACTCTTTGTCTATCATTGATCCAATATTTAGGTCATAGAATCCTTTAGCCTTATTGTCATAGTACCTCTCTAACAAGTACTTCCTAAAAATCCTTTTGAACTCCCACCAACTCAGGTCATCTGTCCTGATGTCACTTACTTGTTTAACATCTTCCGATTAGATATCCACTTTACTGTTCAAGCTGAATATAGTTATTATGGCCTTCATGTTATCTGTGTACTCACGCAACTCAAAGAATGTTTTCATCCCAAGTCCAAGCTTCTTCATCTTCCAGCTTTTTCACATCTCCATTAAAAGTAGGTGGTTTTCTTTCTTAAATTCATCTGGCAAGTATCCCCTATCACCGCTCCTGTAAGGATGATAACGATGATGATCCTGATGTCTAAGAGTGCTAGAACTAGAATAATGCATGTACTAATCGCCCCTCCTATCTGGAATGTCCAACAACCTGCCATCTCTCATTTTATCAGATTTATCTGACCTATGTCTACCAAGAGACCTACTAACATATGCCCCATTAGTTTTTTCCTCCTGTCCATGGCTAATCCAAAGCGGTGCTTGATGTTGCAAGTATGACAAACTCTTGTACCTATATGGTCCAATCATTATCTGTCTTACAACTCCTTGTCTCTTACTTCAAGTTCCTTAATGTATCTGCCAAATCATAAGTGTGCCCTACACCACACTACTCATATGATGCATATGGAGATTCTATGTAGTCTACCACGTTGGTAGCCATTTGATATTTTTCTTGCAATGAATAATATGTCAGATAAACCAAATCACAATAAATCAACGTACCTTAGTATAGCTCGGGGAGTATACCTTGTCTACAAGATCACCAAATCAACGTGATACACATATAACATAATCATAATTGCATATAGGCATACATAAATAAATGTATCAACACATAAACATCACTCTAGTTAGGGTTCGGTCATCAATGCAACGCCATATCAAAAATGCATGTTATGACCTCATGCATGACAACGAACATTACTTCATTGTAGACACTGCTAGATGAAACCAACAATATGTATAAGCAATGCCTAACTAACTACACATACACATAAATGCATGTACTCGAGCATTAACGATCAATTCTTGTAATCAACCTACAAGACTAATACATGTAATCAAAATATTCAAGAATGTAACCTAACATAAAGGGATGTAAGTATGTGACATAACATCAACTAGTAAGCGACATGTAACAGTATTTAACAAATCACATACTCATGACAAATGCATTTCACACAATGAACATCAAATTCTTGTTGGCAACATTACTACAACCATAATCAACCATCAATCAAATGTAACAAGCACATGGAATGCAAGTGTAAGGGACACACATAATTTATATGAGTGCATGACCAACGCACAGCGCCCACCCAATCCGAGGGGTGAACCATGCTCTCATACCACTTTGTAACACCCTGCTCTCACATCTACCAAAGTAACTAGCCAACCAGGGTAAACATGAGAGGAGAGGACAAGTTAGCCACTCAGGGGACAAGTTAGCCACTCAGACAACCTGTCCCTGGGTCCCATTGATGTTCTGGACATCTTAGGTCTTATTCACTTCCATTCTATGGGAAAGAGAGCATCCAAAAACCCAAAATTACTCTCATAGGCTTGCCTGCCAGTGACTTGAGACTAAAATTTCCAGTTTTGTTGCAGTGACCCAGGAATTAATCCACTTTTCAGGTGTAGAGCCCAAGTCACTGCCCATAATGGATTGATAGCTTAAAATCAATAAAAGTATAGGGTAGCAATGATGCCAAAGAAATAAGTTGAACATGACCTCAACCAGATCCCCACAATCCATGATAGGCATTTCGTCAAACATATCATTAACATGTAACCTACAGGTGTGAACAGGAGAATTTAGTGTAGGGATCTCATACTTATCTGAGAATCTCTATTAACCATTGTTTCCTCATGTCATTTGATACCTTATCATCTATTAGGCCATAGATACATTATCCATTCATTCACAAGTAAAAACATGCTAAGAGCCATACATAGTTGTTATCATAAAACATACATATAACTAGCATAATAGGGACAGAAATATCATAAGCATATCAACCATGAAATCCATTTATACATAAGTACATTTACACGTGAATTTATCATTAATAAATTCAATAAACCAACTAAATATGGGACTACCACATTCTACCTGACCATAAAATTGTTAAGCCAAATCTCTCTTCAAACATTCACCCCCGTGCCATATCCCAAGCATGAATGTGGGACTAAAACCAAAAGAAGAAACCAAGGAATACCGAGGCTAAACCACCTCACCCTCATCAATAAAAACCATGATTTACCGTAATCCATCGCGGATCACTAGGCCAACACAATGAACACATCATAACAGGCTTTATCATGATCTCCACCCGATCACTAGTCCAATAAAGAATGGATACCACTGGATTTATCCACCTACATCGGGAGGAAGTTTTCTATCTCCTTGTCTCTCAGGATTTACCATAATCGTAACCCGGATCACTAGGCCCTAAGTCGAGACCCACTCTCCAAGCTTTACCGCGTATCCCAAACTTGGGATTACTAGGCCCAATGGAGAAAAACCCACCTCTTGGCTTTATTGTATATCCTTTCATTCATCGACAAGGATTAGTAGGCCCATTGAGGCAACACAATATTGTTTTTTCCGCAACCCATAGTTTGGCTAAGGGGTCACTAGGCCAGTTTCTTTACCATGATGCATAGTCTGGTTCAGGGACCACTAGACCATGTTCTTTATCATTTGGAGATGCACCCCACTTAGCTTTAAATCCATCCAGCAATTCATCTCAACCAAAACATGAGAACTCCATCACACCATGGTTATCCAAAAATGGCAAGGCTGGGTTGAAACCACTGTTACACCTGGCAAAACCCATTCCATGATAGAAAAGAACTACATGCAATATCATGCATGCCAAATCTAGCAAGAAAAATACACATGCAAGTCGATACTTGCAATGAAGCCTCGTGTTGCTGCTTGAGCTCGCCTTTCCCTACTTCATCTTTGCTTCCTATTGCCTTCTTTTCCTTTCTTGCTCCAATGCCAAAATTCTCTAAGAGAACTCTAAGTGTCCAAGAATTAGAGAGAGAGGGAGAATAATGAAAGATCTCCAAAACTCAACTTACAAAAGGTTACCAACTGATCCTTAGAATCCTTTTTATGAATGAGGCCTCCATTTTTTTCATTTTCCATTATTTTCCTTCATTTTCCTCCTCACATGCAACCTATGACCTTTCACCTTCCTTTTCTCCTAATTTCCATTATTTTGATAAATACATGAGCCAAAAATTTTGTTTTTCCTTTCCAAAGCCTTAGCCATTGTCTTTGCCAATTTCCTTAGTCATAAACAATCAATGAACACCCCACAGTGGGATGTCTTACCCAACATTTAGCTTGGAATAAGTGTCCCATCAACCATGGTTATTGTTTTTAACTTTTATTACACGAAATTTTCACTGGGGATATTATACAACCCTTCCCCTTGGGAGACACCATGCTCAGTGCTCAATCACACATATACCTCAACAACCCACTAAAATAAGATATACTACTCATGGAGCTTTATAAAATAGCTCGATGCAGTATTTACAATGAAGGACTTGCTCACAAGAAAAATATAATGACAACATACTGCATATCCGAGCTATATAACATAGCTCATTACGATATTTACAATGATCATCTCATTGAGTTCCAACCCACATGACATCATAACATCATGATAAAATAACCACATGATAACATGGTAACATGACAACATAATCATAATGACATGACACCCATAGGTCATGGTAGTATTTACATCCATATACATATGTACATATAACAATATCACAAAAATTATATACCAAAAACATGTACTAAAACATATAATAGAACAACATATCAAAACATATACCAAAACACCATATCAAATCAGATAGAAAACACCAGATAAAATCATATATCAAAACACCATATCAAAGCCAGTTTGCCTCAACCAGAAAACAAAGAAGGATACATAGCCCACATCTGTTCCACCATCTTCCAAGTAGCTTGATCGGGCCCAAGGTGCTTCCACTGCACTTCAACTTGCTCAATTGCTGGGTTCCAGAGCATGAGCAATTTTTCCTGCAATATACATTGAGACACCAGTTGGAATTCTCCATTGGTTCCACCTACAATACAGACCACTCAATCACATGATAAACATCCTTAACATACTACTTAAGCAAAGATACTTGGAAAACATCATGGAGTTTCATTGTTGGAGGAAGTGCAAATCGATAGGCTACTGGGCCAATCTTCTCAATGATACTGAAGGGTCCACAAAACAGTGGTGCCAACTTGGCACAAGATCCAATCCGCAAGGAGCTCTTCTTCGGCTTGATGCACAAGTTCACCTCTTCCCTAACTTGGAACTCTTTCAACAAACTGTTATGATCTATATAACTCTTGTACCTATCCTGTGGTGCCTTTATATTCCTATTTATAACCTACATTTGATGTTCCATGTTTTCCAACATATCTAGTCCAATCAATACCCTATTAATCAAATAACTCCAACAGATAGGAGTTTTAGAACTCCATTCCTACAATGCCTCAAAAGGACTCATCCTCAATGACTAATGATAGTTGTTGTTGTATGCGAACTCTACCAAGGGGAGATACTCTTCCCACTGTTGGTGCTGAAGCATCACATACATCCTCAACATGTCCTCCAATATCTTGTTGACCCTATCTGGCTGTCCATCTGTCTGTGAATGATAAGCTATGCTGAAGGCAAAATTTGTGCCCACACCTACAAATAACTCCTTTCAAAACTGGGAAGTGAACTTTGCATCCTTGTTTGACACAATCTTAGTTGGAACAACCATGCCGTCTAACAACATATCTAATGAATACATGTGCCACATTGCTAGTTGAGAATGTAGACTTCATTGGAATGAAATGTGTAACCTTTTTCAACCTGGCCATGATAACCATGATGGAATCATGCTATCTCACTATCTTCGGAAACCTTGTGATGAAATCCATGGAAATAACCTCCCATTTCCATTATGGAATCATGTTTGGTTGTAGCAATCCACCTGGATGTTTGCACTCTGCCTTCACTCACTGAAAATCAAAACACCTCACCACATACTTTACTACATCCCTCTTCAAATTCAGCCAATAGTAAAATATCTTCACTATTTTCAGTGTCTTCTAATAACCTAGGTGACTTGACTATAGTTTCTCATGAAACTCTCTCAAGGTCAGCTTCTTGAGCTCACTGTTATCTGACACATATATCCTGTCTCTGAATCTTACCAATCCATCCATTGTAAGACAATAATCCATACCCTGTCCACTTGCACCTGTACCTGTATTGCCACCTGTACTTGTACCAACACCCTGCTACAACATGTGCACAATCACCATATACCTAACATCCTACTAACCCTCTTGCAAGATACTATATTGTAAGTCTTTCCTATAGGAGCTCATAGCTTCCAAGTGATTTACCTGTACCCGTATGCTGAGAGCATCTTCCACCCTGTTCTCTTTGCCTTTGATGTACCTGATCGCGAAACCAAACTCACTGATCATGGCCAACCATCTAGCTTGTTGGGCATTTAGATTTATCTAGTCAAACAAATACATCAACAGATGGTGATCACTCATAAGTACAAACCTCCTACCAAGAAGATAGTGCCTCCACATCTTCAATGCATGTATGTTTGATGCTAATTCAAGATCACGTGTTAGGTAGTTCTACTCATGGCCATTTATTTTTCGAGACTCATAATATACCACCTGTCCATCCTACATAAGGCATCCACCAAGCCCTCTCTTGCAATCATTTGTGCATACCACAAATTCCTTGTTTGGATATGCAATCTATAGCACTTGTGCATGTGTCAACAACTACTTAAGCTACTCAAAGATAGCTTTACACTCTTTTGTCCATTCAAACGTATTACCTTTCCTCTAAAATGATGTGATAGGATAAGAAATTTGTGAGAAGTTCTCGATGAGCTTCCTATAACAACCATCCAGACCCATGAAATATATCACCTCATCCACACTCTTATGAGCTACAGACTCCATGATGGTTCTTATCTTCTCTAGATCTACTGCAATGCCCTCCTTGGAGACAAGATGCCCCAAGTAGTGTACCTCAGTATCAAAAGAAACTATACTTGCTGAGCTTAGCATACAACTAATTCTCTCTCAACAAACTCAACATTGCTGCTAAATTCTCAGCATGCTCTTCCTGATTTTTAGAATATACCAACATGTCATCAATGAACACAATAACAAACTTATCCAAATATGGATGCAACAAACTATTCATCAAACACATAAATGTAGCTGGAGCATTAGTTAAGCAAAATGGAACTACAACAAACTCATAATGCCCATACTTTGTCCAAACATAGTCTTTTAACTATCCTCTTCTTTGATGTGTATCTAATGGTATCCAGATCTCAAGTCAATATTCGAGAACATTGCTGCTACCTTCATCTGATCGAACAAGTCATTAATCCTCGACAAAGGGTACATGTTCTCGATAGTCACTTTGTTCAACTTCCTATAGTCAATAGTCTAAGAGTACCATCTTTCTTCTTCACGAACAATACCGGTGCGCCCCAAGGTGATACACTTGGCCTAATGTATCCCTTGTCAAACATTTCCTTCAACTACAATTTTAGCTCAACCAACTCAGGCGTGATCATCCTATAAGCTAATTTTGATGCTGGAGATGCCCCTAGCTCTAACTCAATAGAAAATTCCACTTCCTTGTGAGGTGGAAACTCTGTAATGTCCTCAGGGAATACATCCTGAAAATTTTGCAAAACTGGGTACCTACTCAAAACATATTCATCCTTAAACTCCTTACCCTTATCACTAGAAATGTGTGCTACAAATAACATACACCCTTTCCTCTGGCTACGCTTTTCTTTCATAACTGTCGCCATCCTCACTGATGTGGCTTTCTTCTTACCCTACAAGACTCTTGGTTCCCCATTGTCATTAATACACTCAATAGCTTTATCAGAACACTATACCTTGGTTCTATGAAGATAAAACCAATCCATGCCCAACAACATATAGTACGATCCTAATCACTTCTTTGTACTTGTAGCCAACTACAATAACCAAGACCCTGCATGCAATTCCTTACTCAAACCACACTTATCCACCAAGTGAGGAATAACATAGCTATAATTATATCCAGGGTCAATCAAAATAGAAATAACTTGATCACAAATCTTACCACTCATCTCAATGATAGATCCCTGGTGTTCTACCTGTCAATTGTCCATTGCTGCATAGATATGACGAATGCTTTGCCCAACATCCCCAACAGTCTATACCTCCTGTGAACTATATATCTGAGGCCTACCACCCTGATTCTATATAAAATTTATCTTAAGGTGTTCCTTGTCACATGTCCAACACTAAAACCAACCAATAACCACACCTCTATGTTGTTGTTGCGACTCATGTCCCTCTCTAGCTGCATTAAACTTCTTTTGCGATGCCACATTCTCGTTTCATGTACATGCTGAGGCCTTTTCCTCTTAGGCTTCCATTTACCTTTACCTTGGTTGAAGCTTCAAGATATTGGTTTGAGTGCATCTAAGGGTATGGTTAATCCTCCTTGGTTGAAGCTTCAAGATATTGGTTTGAGTACTACTCTTTAAACTTAGTAGTATATTAAAGAGCTATAATATAAGGAAAAAATTTGTCTGTAGGGCCCTTTAAGCCCTAATACTTAATCCTCCAATGTTGGAAACCCTACTTCTTACAACAAATATGTGAAATTTCTACACATTTGTTAATATTAAAATTTTTAGCATTTTGTTAGCTCAATATTATTCAACCTAGACTATAAATTCGTAGGAGTATAACAAAAGAGTATAAGTCGACCCACCATCATGCATGTTTCATGATGATTGTAGTTTTACCTACCCTAGTTGTATTATTGAATGATGAATTAATTACATTCATACAACTCTCCAATAAGCCTTTTTGTGTGGACCCAATCATCCCTAATCTTCATTCATTGATTTACTTCTCCCATCACTTGTTCCCATTGACATCTAAAAAAGACCACATTGCTTTCCAAGAAGAATTTTATACAAATTTCCAAAACTAACTTGTCACTATTGAAGCCAAAAACAAAAAAAAATGACATCACTTCCTCATTAGTTACCCTTAATTCAAAGATTTACTTAGTTGATAAACCCAAGGGGCCCAATTCCCATGAGAAAGCACTACACCATGAAGATGTTTCATCATCCCAATTTTACTCCTTTTCTTGATATCCATGCCTTCCTAAAGTAGATTTGAATACATTTGATGGCCTTGCATTTGCATGGGTGTCCTATATTTAGATCCAGAGTGTGGGTAATAGTGGCAATGGAACAAGAATTTCCACCATGGATGTACTTCTTGGACTTGATTTTTTTATCTTTATGAATGCTTTGACATTGATAGTCATCGTTTGGGCCATTTGACCAAGCTTAAACAATCAAGTAAAACAAAAGACTACATCACTGCTTTCAAGTAATTAGATTTTTTCATAAAAGGCATGTTAGCCACCTTTTCCCATGAATGTTTTATAAGTGGTCTCAAGGATGAAAATTGTGTTTATGTTTCAATGGTTTTCCCTTGTAATTGGTTTGAAGCTACTGGATGATCTAAAGAAACATAATATATGATCCATTCTCCACTAAAAAATGGTAGAATGACCACTTAACCCTAATTAAAATGGCAAAATGACAACCTAAAAGGTAATTTATACAACTATGATGATTCATGGTCAATTTAATGAGTTTTTATTTTATGGGGTGAATAATATAAACTTCAAAAACTGGAGTTTACATATAGGATCACAAAATTCAAGTCAATCACTCACAATGTAACACCCTCCTACCACAATTACCCAAGCTTATCGGTCCACTAGGGTACTATGATATGATTCAACCTCCTATATCACCTTAAGGAAGTGGAACTGACAAACCAAAACCAAATTGACGTTCCTCAAGAGCCACAAGACCCACAAACTAGTCTAGGTGCCCAAGCCCTGAGTTAACTTAGCCTGCATCCCAGTAACTGTAGACTTTTCCACTATGTTCTGTGCCAACGACCCCAAGATCTAAGCCACTTTTTTATCGCTAGGATCGACCTCTTCCTAGAACTTGATGAAACTCTAAAAAATGATAAATAGTAAGGGGACAAGGCCTTTATTCTCTTCAATTTCCATTATTTTTCATTCATTTTCCTCCTCACATGCAATATGTTGCCTTTCACCTTCCTATTCTCCATTTTTTCATTATTTTCATAATTAAAAGGCCAATTATTTCTAGTTTTCCTTTCCAAAGCCTTTCCCATTTCCTTTCCGAAGCCTTCGTAATTTCCTTTGCCAATTTCCCTTTAGCCCTAAAAAACCAAATGAAGACCCAATAGGATGTTTTTCCCAACATTTAGCTTGGAATACGTGTCTCATGACCTTGGTATTATTTTGCCTTGATTAACTTTATTACATGGATTTTTAACCTAAGGCTATGACAAACCCCTTCCCCTTAGGGGAACACCATCCTTGGTGTTCAATGACACCTACAACTAGAAAAACAGCTGAAAGACAAAACATACTGCCCATGGAACATTATAACTTAGCTCAATTTGGTATTTACAATGAACAACCTGCTGAAAAGAAATACCATGAAGACAAACATAACGACAAGACAACCATACCACTTATTGGAGCTTTATAATATATCTCATGGAAATATTTACATCCATATACATATATACATATGCCAAAACTACTTTACCTCAACTGTAAAATAAGGAAGGATACATTGCTTGCATCTGATCAACCATCTCCCATATAGGTTCATCGGGTCCAAAGTGCTTCCACTGCACTTTAACCTGCTCAGTCCAGAGCATGAGCATATTTCTCCGCAAAATTCACTAAGGTTCCAGCAGGAATTCTCCTTTTGGATCCACCTGCAATATAGACCAATCAATAACATGCTCAACATCATTTACATATATTTTAAGCAATGAAATATGGAAAACATCTTGGACTTTCATTTTCGGAGGTATTGCAAGTCGATAGGCCACCGGTCCAATCCTCTTAAGGATCTCAAAAGGCCTACAATACTAAGGTGCTAGATTCGCAGATGGCCTAATCGTCAAGGAGATCTTCTTGGGATTGATGCACAAATACACATGTTCCCCAACCTGAAACTCCTTAAATGCCCTGTGTTGATCTGCATAACTCTTTTGTATGTCCTATTGTACCTTTAGATTCTTCTTTATAACTTGAATTTCATGTTGCAAGTCTACCAACACTTCTGGTCCCATCAATAATCTATTCGCTAGATCACTCCAGATGATGGGAGTATTAAAACTCTATCCATGAAGTGCCTCAAACAGACTCATCCCAATGACTCCTGATACCCATTGTTGTAAGAAAACTCAACCACTAGAAGATACTCTTCCCACTTCCACTACTGATGCATCACATACATCGTCAAGATATCCTCCAACATCATGTGGTGCCTCTTTGTTTGTCCATCTCTATGCGGGTGATAAGTTGTGCAGAAAGCCAAATCTATACCAACCCTAAAAATAACTCTTTCTAGAACTTGGAAGTGAAATTGTCATCTTTCTTCAAAACAATATTCTTTTAAACACTATGAAATCTCACTATATCTCTGATGAAGAATTGCGCTACCTCACTAGACAAATTAGTATATTGCACTGGAATGAAGTGTGCTACTTTTGTCAACCTTTCCACCACAAACATGATGGAATCATGTCACTTAGATATACTTGGAAAACCTATAATTAAATACATGGATGTAGCACCCTCCTCCCACATCTACCCATGAAACTATCCAACTGGGGTCAACATGAGAAGAGAGGCTACTATGATTGGATTTGACCTCCTATGTGACTTCTATGTTACTATTGTGACTCATGCCACTGTCTAGCAGCATTAAACTTATTTTTTTGTCCCACATTCTCTTTTCATCTACATGCTGAGGCCTTTTCCTCTTAGGTTCCCATTTACCTTTACCTTTGTCTTTTCCCTTCCATCCTTGCTGAGATTCATTCTTACGCTTTAATTGTTCCTATAAATGCTTCAATTTCCCAAGAAATTCCTCAAGTGACCGAGACTCATCATACTGAATCCGATCTCTAAATGCTAATGGAAAACCATTGGAAAATCATTGAACCTTATCCTTCTCATCTGTAAGATACGGTACATACCTCAATAGCTCGAGAAACTTGGTTGTGTACTCTTCCTCTATCATTGATCCAATCTTTAGGTCATAGAATCCTTTAGCCTTATTGTCATAGTACCTCTCTAACAAGTACTTCTTCCTAAAAATCCTTTTGAATTCCTGCCAACTCAGGTCATCTGTCTTGATGTCTCTTACTTTCTTAACATCTTCTGACTAGATATCCACTTTATTGTTCAAGCTGAATATAGTTATTATGGCCTTCATGTTATCTGTGTACTCATGCAACTCAAATAATGTTTTCATCCCAAGTATCCAAGGCTCTTCATCTTCCAGCTTTTTCACATCTCTATTAAAAGTAGGTGGTTTTATCTCTTAAATTCATCTGGAAATTATCCCCTATCACTCCTCCTGTAAGGATGATAACGATGACGATCATGATGTCTAACAGTACTAGAACTAGAATAATACCTCTACTCATCGCCCCTCCTACCTGTAGTGTCCAACAACCTGCCATCTCTCATTTTATCAGATTTATCTTACCTGTGTCTACCAGGAGACCTACTACCATATGCCCCATTAGTTTTTTCCTCTTGTCCATGGTTGATCCAAAGCGGTGCTTGATGTTGCAAGTATGACAAACTCTTGTACCTATATGGTCCAATCATTATCTATCTTACAACTCCTTATCTCTTACTTCAAGTTCCTCAATGTATCTGCCAAATCATAAGTGTGCCCTGCACCACACTAGTCATCTGATGCATAGGGAGATTCTATGTAGTCTACCACCTTGGTAGCCATTTGATATTTTTCCTGCAATGAATAATATGTCAAATAAACCAAATCACAATAAATCAGCATACCTTAGTATAGCTCGGGGAGTATACCTTGTCTACAAGATCACCAAATCAACGTGATACATGTATAACATAATCATAACTGAACATAGGCATACACAAATAAATGTATCAACACGTAAACATCACTCTAGTTAGGGTCCAGTCTTCAATGCAAGGCCTTATAAAAAATGCATGTTATGACCTCATGCATGACAACAAACATTACTCCATTGTACACATTGCTAGATGAAACCAACAATATGTATAAGAAATGCCTAACTAACTACACATACACATAAATGCATGTATTCAAGCATTAACGATCAATTCTTGTAATCAACCTACAAGACTGATACATGTAATCAAAATATTCAAGAATGTAACCTAACATACATGTAAGTATGTGACATAAAATCAACTAGTAAGAAACATGTAACAATATTTAACAAATCATATACTCATGACAAACGCATTTCACACAATGAACATCAAATTCTTGGTGGCGACATTACTACAACCATAATCAACCATCAATCAAATGTAACAAGCACACAGAATGCAAGTGTAAGGGACACACACATAATTGATATGCGTGCATGACCAACACACACTGCCCATCCAGTCCGAGGGGTGAACCATGCTCTGATACCACTTTGTAACACCCTCCTCTCACATCTACCCAAGTAACTAGCCAACCAGGGTAAACATGAGAGGAGAGGCTACTATGATTGAATTTTACCTCCTATTTTACCTTAAGGAAGTGATATCAATGGAAACATCACACAAAGTCATCCATGCTTGGAATATGGCACGAGGGTGATTGGCTGAAGAGAGACTTGGCTTAGCTAATCTATAGCTGGGCGAAATGTGGTAGTCCCATCTTTAGCTGGTTTTTGCAATAATTAATGAGATATTGTTTGACTTGGTTTTCATGTGTAAATGTATTGGTTTATATGTCAATTTTATGGCTGATATATTTATGGTATTTCTGTTGTTACTATGTTGGTTATATATATGTTTTTTTTCAACAACTATGTATGGCTCTTAGTATGTTTTTACTTGTAAATGAATGGACAATGTATCTATGACCTAATAGATGATAATGTAAAAAATGACATGAAGGAACAATAGTTTTGAGTGATTCTGAGATAAGTATGAGATCCTTATGCTTAATTCTGTTGTTTACAACTATAGATTACATGTTGGTGATATGTTTGACGAAATGCTTATCGTGGCTAGT
>APFE030487933.1:3289-16019 GCA_000404065.3 Pinus taeda
CTCATTCATGACCATGTTCTTGAAGTGGAATATTGTTCAACAGATGATCAGGTTGCAGACATCTTCACAAAGGCTCTTCACAGAGGCGAAGTTCACTAAACTTCGATATATGCTTGGAGTTCAGGAAGTTGTCACTAAGGGGGGATAGGCTCTAGTGCCTCCTTCCTTCTCCTATTGTGTCATATTTGTAAATCCTTCAATCCTATCCCAAGTTGTTCTTAAGGGGGGAGTTAGGATATTCCGACACATAAGAAATAGTTAAGTTCAACTTGGTCTAGTATAGAGAGTTAGTTAAAGTGTGTTTCTTTACTATGTACTTTTGTAACTTACAATCCGACAGTCACGATATGTAGTGATCCAACGGTTCATTCTCTCCTCGGTATTACCGACACTTGATCCGTGGCTTAACACCCGATTAGTCCATGAGCTCTATTTAAAGAGCATGGAGGGTGATTTGTAGGTTAATTGTTCATGAGAGAAGCTTATGTAAATTTTCATTCTTTTATTAATAAATTGCCTGAAGTGGCCGCGTTGGCTCAGGCCGTGGACCGTTTCCCTCTTTGAGGTTTTTAACCATGTCAAAAATACTAGTGTATTGATCTGTGATCTGTTTGTGAGCGGTGTCCTTTGGTGTTCTGTTTGAGGAACTTACCCTGTAAATTCCTACATGCCTATAAATTCCTACAAGGGCAGCCTCACGACTCGCATTACACGGGGTCGATTCTGACCGCTACCTCTATAACCACTGGGAGTTGCGCCTGCACCTCTCCACAACGCCGGGTTAGTCTGGGGGAATCGAACTCGTGACCTTCAGTATGGAGCCCACCTTTCTAATGAACTTCACCACAGTGTGGTTACCAACTCGCCTACCCCCATGGGGCTTGTTTTTCTTATGATTTATTTCTTTATATTTTTTTAATTTTTTAATTCTTATCTTTTATAGGTTAATTTTGTTTTTTTTTTAACATTTTTATGAATGAATAATTTTGTATGTTTGTTTTTAAATATATATTTTTATTTAAGTTTTGCTAAATTTTTTTTAACTTTTTATTTTTATTTTTTATTGTTTTTATTTTTAATTTTATGTTTTCATTATTTTTTTGAAATTTTAATGTTTTTCAGAGTCATGATAAAATCTCTTACACTATTATTTCAAAATGTTGAAAATTTACCCTAGAAAAAAAAAGTGTTATATCAACACTTTTCGTTTTGAGGGTGTTTTTTGTACATAAAAATTCAGTTTTACTGACATTTTTCAAAAATGTTGAAAATTGACCCTTAAAAAAAAGTCATCTTTCCAATATCAACACTTTTCATTTTCAAGCTATTTTTTGCCCAATTTTTGCACAAAAATTCGTTTTCACTGCCATTTTTAAAACATGTTCAAAATTGATTTTAAAATAAAAACCATTGTTCTAGTATACACACTTTTCGTTTTTAGCACTGTTTTTCATGTTTTTTCGAGGTTTTTTTACCAAAGTTCCCTTTTTGAGTTTATAGTTTCCATTTCAAAGTTTACATTGTTATAAGTGTACGCTTCCCTTGTGACATTTACTTTCTCTCCTATGTACATGGTAGTCTAATTCCTCAAATTTGTGGCCTTGACTCAAGTTTGAATATACCTCTTGAAAGTTCACATCATCTGCATATTGTTCAACATAAATTTCAGGCAAAACAAAATTATTCTTGAGTTAAATGGCTACATTAATGACCGGTCTAAAAAGCATATCAACAACTCTGTTATAAATACCTTTCTTGTACCTGATTGCTAAGTGGAATTGCTATAAAAATCCCATCCAATGAAAGTGCCTTGATTACTGCAATTTTGTTTAAGAGATTGTAGATATTGCAAAGGTTCATGATTGGTGTGAATAATGGTTTCTTTACCCATCAAGTAATGCTTCCATTTCTTCACATTTTTAACTAATGCGTAAAGCTCTTTATCATATGTAGGATAGTTAATAACAACACCATTAAAAATCTCAGAATGAAATGAAATGGGCCTACCATGCTATAAAAGAACTACACCCATGGTATAGTCACTTGCATCTGCTTGTATTTCAAATGGTTGTTCAAATCTGACAATGCTAAAACTGGGGCTGAACTGATCTTTTGTTTTAAAGAATCAAATGCTTTTTGTTGCTTTCCTCCCCATTGGAAGAGAACCTTCACATTGGTCAAAGCATGTAGTGGAGCTTCTATGGAAGATAAATAGGAAATAAACTTCCTCCAGTACTACCTTGCTCTCGAAAAACTCCTTACTTTTGTGACTGATTTGGGTATTGGCTAATTCACAATGACCGAAACTTTAGAGGGGTGAATCTTCAACTCACCTCCTCCAACTATATTACCCAAATAAACGAAAGAAGTTTTCCCAAATTCACATTTAGACATCTTCAGAAATAATTGTTCTTTTTTCAAGACATCCAACATTTTCCTCACATGCTCTTCTCGTGATTTGCTGAATATCAAAATATCATCTAAATAGACAATTACAAACTCATCAATAAAGGATCTTAAAACAACATTCATAACTCTCATGAATGTAGCTCGAGCATTTGCAAAGACCGAAAGGCATAACCAACCACTCAAAAAATCCATGTTTGGTTTTAAAAGCAGTCTTCCAAATATCCTCCTCAACTATTCTAACTTGATGATATCCGATTCTCAAGTGTAATTTAGTGAAATATTTTGCATTCTTCAATTGATCTAGAAAATCATCTATTATGGGCAGTGGGTATTGATTCTTAATGGTAATTTTTTTTCAAAGCTCTATGATATACACACATGCGACATGTTCCATATTTCTTGGGTACCAAAACAATTGGTGAACCACATGGCCAAGTAGAGTGACGAATTACGCCTTTATCTAACAGTTCCTGGACTTGTTTCTTAATTTCTAAACTTTTCCAGAATTGACATTCGATACATACCACTGTTTGGGAGTGGACAATCTTGCTGTAATTGAATTTCATGCTAAATTCCCCTTTTTCGTGGCAATCCCTTTGTTTAATGAAACATATATCCATATTGATTGACCACATCAACCAATTCAACTTTTAGCTTCACGTCATAGCCTGCAAAGGATTCATGTTCTGTGTCATTCTTCTGCTTGATCATAAGGAGCACGACACTCTTGCTGGAATTGACCAGTCGTTTCATTTTCCCTGCACTTGCCAAAGACATATTAAGCTTCTTACAATGGGCTCTCACAATATACTCCACTTCGTCTTCAAAAAAATGATATTTGTTCTCAAATCTATGAGAAAAAACTTTCTTATCATACAAATACAGGCTTCCCAACACAATTCCAAAAATATCCAATGACACTACATCTAATTTGACTTCATCAATGAAATTGGCAGTAATACCAAACCTCATAACACATTTCCTTGTGACCTGAAGATTTGTAGACTTGGTTATTCAACCCAACAAAAACAGTTTATGATGAGGCACGATTTCCAGATTCAATTTCTTGATCAAATCCGTAGAAATTACATTTTCTTGAGATCCACTGTCAAGCAACATATAAAACTTCTTGTGTTTGGAAATAACTCGAATATGGAACAACTCAATTCTATTTTTCTCATTTGAAGCATTATTTGAGTTATTTATTGTGCTAGTGTTTGCCATAGTTTCCTCTTTTCTTTCTTTTTCCATGACTTTCCCTTTAGTGATTGTGGCTGCAATCTTTGATTCATCACCTAAGTCAGAACCCAAGTCTAGTTGTATAGGAGAATTTTTCTTATGTTTCCCTTTATAGTTAGATTTTTTTGGTCTTAATTCAGGATGAAGCTTCTAGCAATGTGCTTCATCATGGAGCTCTTTGGAACAATCCTTGCACACAGTTTTCTCCCCTGATTTCTTAACATAAGAATTTTTCTTCTGCTTTCCTTTAAAAAAATTTCCTTTTCCACCACTCTATAATGGCTTATTCTTACCTTTTTCTTGTACATTTTTCCCTCTTGCTTCGAGGTGTGTAGCTTGAACACATACCTCATCAAGATTCACGAGATTAAACATAAGAATGGTATGTCGAAGATAGCTATGCAAGCATCCTATATATTTCAGAAAAAGTATCTTGTGACTGTAAGTCTACTCCTATCATAAGAGCTCTTCTCCTAAACTCTTGAGTATACTCTTGCACATTTTGACCTTTTCACTATTTCAAATTTTGCCAATTCATGATAGATTTCTGCATATGAGGTAAAGGATAGAATTGACTTTTTATAACAGCAATGAAATCAAACCAGGTAATAGATATATTACCATGTTTTTTGATGTCATTTATTTCCGCCATACAAGTGCTTCACCCTCCATTCTCAAGGAAGCCAACTGAATCTTGATATCATCCCATTAAATGTTCTGAATTCTACAATACACCTCCAACTGACGAATCCAGTTATCAAGCTTCTTTGTATTCACTTCACCATTGTACATAGACAACTCAAATTTAACATCAAGCTTTAGAAAATGTGATTTACCAATTCCTTTTGAAGAACGATGATGAGTATGAGTAAGGGTTGTATTAGTGGAAGAGTGTGAAGATGCTTGTGAAGTAGAAGATGAAGAGGATGGTTGAGATGGTGGAGGCTTGTATCCACTCCCATCACCTCCTTTTACATCACCTCCTCCTGAAGAACCTTCTCCTTTGGGAGGTTTGGAATTTTCTCCTTGCAATCTGATATTCATTTCTTCGTAGAGGACCTTCACCATCTTTGTCATATCAAAGGAAAACTTTCTGAAGGTCTTCTCATCTTCTGTCATGGTAGGTTCTCCTTCATGAGACATGATATTTGAAGACTCAACAGTAACTTCTGCAACTTGAGGATGTACTAGTGTAGAAGACTTTGGAAACCTTGCTCTTCTTCCACTTGACCCAACTTCAGGGCTTCCAACCAACTTTCCTTCACCTCTTTTGAGTTTTAACCTTGTTAGCATGACGCAAAATTGCAAACAATTAAATCCTTCTTTCACAAAGAAAATATAGTAAGCATAAACCAGTGTTATGATACCAAGTTGATTTGAAATGGAGCAGATTAATAATTTTTTCTAATTCCCCATTTAAAATATAACTCAAGATGCTTATCAGTTGCTTATTAAGTGTTTAAGGATTCAATATTTTTGCTTAATTATCTGATTCCCATGAGAGTTTCTAATGTAAATATTAGAAACAATTTAACATAAAAAAATATGTTGAACAACAACAAAGAACACCAAAATAAAACACACAACAAGCACATCATAAAGGAGGTCACCCCTCCTGAGCTATGCCTCCTTGGTCCTACTTCCAATGGCTTGGGCCTCTCTATTATGCTCAAATTACAACCAAAATATGTTTACAATGCTTAGATGCCTCTAGTACCTGTCTCAATGAGTTCAAAATACTAAAAAATGGCTATCTAGCCTCTTTTTGCATCCAATGTGGATAAGTATTGAAGAAGTTATGAATTTTCCTAGTTCTCCCACTATTTGTTCCACAATATGCTCCAAAACTGACATAATCCCACAAATTCACTCCAGAATCCAATAATTGAATGAGAAATTGGGTGCACCGCAGGCCATAACTTGTCATCCATATCACAAATCGCAATCGGTGGAGTCCCTTGGTCTTATGGACTGTGAAAAAGGCGGGCGATATGCGATTGCGATACGGCAGACCCGCTGGGAGTATTAAAATTAACATATAAATTATCACATCCGAGATCCCAATCGCAAATTGCAATCAACGCTTTCCATCGGCGGATACCAAAGCCAATACCACTATGGACCCACTGGGATTATCAAACCCAGTCCATAAAATATCAGGTCTGAAGCCCCATCGCAAATTGCAATCGGCGTTTTCCCTTGGTAGATATTAAATTCCATACAACTGCGATATTAGCGGACCCGCCAAGCTATAAAATATAGTGTATAACATATTGCATCCGTGGACCTTTCACAATCAACAGAGAATTCGGGGTAACATAAATATTAGTGGGGTTTTGGTGCGATATGTGATTGTGATTATCACAAATCGCAACCCAACCTGCCAGCGGCCGATTCTTATCTTGCATCCTCTATTTTTCCCCAATATGCGACATGCGGGACCTAGTGGAAACCTGCCACTTGGCGCTTCCCCATTCGTTGAGACCTTTGCCATGTCATCTAATCCTACCATTTGTCCAAGTCAAACCTGAACTTTGACTTTCTCTAACTTCTACATATGAAATCGGATTTGAGTGTTTTTCGCACTGTTGGATTTAGAATGATGAGCTCTTTGATCTGAAGCTGAGTTTGAAAAAATTCTAACACTTTGATTTTTGAGCATAAACTTGAGCACCTGATCACTAAGTATGTCTTCAATGGGAAGCACACAAAGTCACTAGTTGGAAGAAAGTCCCTAAGGAGTTGAGGAGGAGCAGTGGGTAGTTGAGAGTTGTTCACAAATAGAGTTATGGAGAACTCGACAAGAGGCTCAATGTGTTGATGCGTTGAAGGACTAATGATCAACTAGAGAGCAGGTGAAGTAGATTTTAATGACCTAATGGAGTTGTTTCATTGATGGAGGTAGAGTTGGGTTGCTACATATCAAGATCTGAAGGACCAAGCATGTGTGTTGAGGGTACGACCGAGAGGAGCTAAGAGAGCATGCTACATAAGCCAATTGGTTAGTGTATCTTGTTCAAGGTAGATTGGTTTTCGAAGTGGCCGACACCAAACCCTTGTTGTATATATTTGTATTGGTGGATGTATTAGCACCATTATCCCTGGTAGATGAGCCCTAGACTATTGCAGTATTAGTTTGATTAATATAACCAAGTTAGGCAGTTAGAATTTGTAAAAAATGTGTATATTTTGTACACTTGTAGCTTTACTACTATATATCATTCCACTACGCAAATTAGTTTTTTGTGATACTTGGATGGGTAGCATAAGTCATTTAAGATTATATCCTAGACTCTAGTATCATGGAAAAACAACATGGTATAAAAGCCAAGTTTGAAGGGATAGTGAAACAAAGTGTGCACAGTGAAGCAATTGTTGTAGTGTTTTTGTAGCAATGATGTACCTAAAGACACCTTCTCAGTAGTAGGTTATTCCCTACAAAGAAAAATAAGAAATTTGGTTGTTGTCAATGGAAAAGCATGAAGAAACAAAGTATTGAAAATGGTGGAAACAATACATAAACAAACATAAACTAAAACAAATAGATAAACACACAAATAATGCTTAATGAAGAAAACAAGTCAACATAATTATGGAAAATGACTCCCTTTATTGACTATTGGTGGCAGAAGATGAATACAACTAGTAGAATACTAAACACTTGAAGAGAATTGTTTGAGCTATGGTGCTAAAAAATCCTCAACAAGGAGGTTCTTTTCTTCACCCTCTTTGCAAGATTCTCCTCTCTATCCAAAAAGCATCAAGGCTCTTTCAATGGTGAAATCATGTCCTCACTAGAATGTTGGATTACTTAGAATCAATTATGCCAACACAATAGTGCTCTACTTATTCTACTTCAACAATGAAATGAAGGGTTTCTCTAATAGAAATTTGGCCATCATAACATTGTCTTGATTTTTTGTTCTCCCATGGTGTGTTTATATAGAATTTTTTGAATCCGTCTTCTCTCTCTCGGTTCATGAATGAAAATGACTTATGAGTAGGACAAGAGGATTCCTTTGAGGGCTTCATATCTTTAGGGACACTTGAATTCGATTTTCCTTGACTGAAATCCTATCAAGGAATCATCTTCCAAGTGTGGGAAGTGGTCTCAAATTTTTGAGTCGACGATTTCTTCGCTTGCATGACGTTCGAAGAAAATACCACGTGTCACATAGCTATCAAAGGGAAATGCACACATTCCTTAATTTTTATTTCAATATAAATTGGACCTTAAGAGAAATAAATTTTTTTGATGTTCATAATGTCTTTAGCTAGACAATTTTCACTTTTGTATTATGTTGAATGACTTAGGGCATATTTTGGATTGTAAAAATATGTGTATGATTTTCCGGTGTTAACAGTTTCCCCCTGATGTGTGAGGTTAGGAGCAAGCGTATAACAGAAATACATCACATTTTCTTTCCTGACTAAGAGTTTGATCAACTTCTAGATAGAGAGAGTAACTTGCTTTAGATATGAGTAAAGAAACAACCTTAACTAAGGATAAAGATAACCATTCTTTGAAAAAAGTTCTTATACAAGGTGGGCATGTCCCATGCTCGTTATGATGACTAATGACTATTTATTACAATCAAGAAGGAAATATTCATGTCCAGTCAGTGTTGGAATGGCTGACATGTTGATATATGACGATGATAACTATTGATGTCCTCAAGGGTGCTTCTGACACATAGACAGAGTCAGGTGGCCACATGCATCAAAAAAAGGTGAAGTATTGTTCGAGTGAGGTGCTTATGGATGCATGGGTCTTTGACTATGGTACCTCCCACACATCAAGATGTAAGCACTATTGAATGAGGTGCTAAGTGATGCATGGACTACATTGTGGGAGAATATGAACATGAAGTTTAAGATATCTACAACATTACATCCACAAACAAATGGACAAACAAAAGTAGTCAACAAGAGTTTGGTGCAGCTTCTAAGGGGATACAACCAGAAGTATCCAAAGACCTAGGATGAAAATCTGGTATATATACAATATTCTTACAACAGAGCAGTCTACACTTATATAGGAAAGTCCCCATTTGAAACTTGTTTTGGATATTTACCACCTTCAACATTGGACATTGCATATGCACAACAAGGAGGAGTGAGGGAAGATATTACAAGAGAATCTTTGATGGTTGAAATGTTTATAGATAATATTAGGAAGATCCATCTATAGGTACAAGAAACACTATAGAAGTCATAGGAGAAGTATAAGGTCAAGCATGATCAACACAAAACAAAGAAATCATTCAAGGTGGGAGACAACATATGGTTACAGTTGAACAAGGAGAGGCTATAGGTGCTTGATAATAATATCAAGGCTCTGAGGTATGGCCCCTTTGAGATACTAGAAAAGGTGGGTGATAATTCCTATCGATTCAGTTTACCACCATACATGCACATTTATTCAGTTGTGAATGTAGAGAATTTGTAACTCTATGAGCCTTCCATTCTAGATCAAGAACTTAGAGGAACAATTGCTACCTTCTATGGAGGATTTGGCACTATATGCTGAATAGATTTGAAAAAAGATACCATTTTGCAGAAGAGGTCCAGTAAAACAAGACAATGGCAGCATGAAATTTGGTAGATTGGGTTAAAAGGATAACTTTCAGGCAAAGCTAAATGGTACACGAGAGAGAAGGTGGACAAAAAATTTCCTGACCTCATTTAGCAGAAGCTTTTAGGGAAAACAATCCTCCCCAAATAGGGAGGTGTGATTTGGATTGGATCATTATATTTTTTTCATCCATCTTGATGCATTCAGAGTGGAAAATATGGAGGAATCAACTCATGGGACTGTTTTACCGGCGGGACCTAGTTTGGTGAAATGGGGTCTAAAACCTTCTAGGAGTGTTTTGAAGCATAAAATGACGTTTTTTGGGGGTAATTTTGTTTCTTGTATGCACACCTTTTCCTGTTGTTCTACACACAGAAGTATTTCCAAAGCCATAAGAAGCATGTCAATCAAAGTCTGTATGCAAAAGTTATGCCACTCAAAATTTAACCTTCTGGTTTTCACACCTATAATACAGGAGGATGCCATGTTAGCCCCCATTATTCATGGAAAAGGGGCTATCTACATGATTATGATGTAAAAGACTCTATAAGGGTGTTTATTGTAATTCTAATTAAGAGTTGATTTAGTCAAAATTAACCACTAGTAGGCTATCGAGATGTGTTATAACTAGGCCATTAGGAGGAAGAGGCACTCCATTTTTTCGAGAGCATTTTGTTCCATAAATGAGAAAAGATAGTGAAGAGAAGTAGGGGGTAGAGAACACAGGGAGGATTTGTGCACTATAGTAGACCATGGGCCACAAACCTTACTTATTTGTACCTGCAATTAAATTTCCAAACAAAGAAAGAGAGTGAAGCAACCTTACCTTCTAGTTGGGTTTTCTCCGGAAAGGGTTTCCCAAAGCATATTCTGTTTCCTCTGTGTGTGTGATTATTTTTTATTTCTCTATTTTTATACATCATTTTGATTCACATGCATGCACTAATTACAGTTATATCTACATATCTTAGATTATTAGTATATTATCTGATTTTTTGTGATGATATGTGTAGTGGAATATCCACGACATTTTACATATCACTAAGATTATTTAAAAACAAAGAATTAGAACTATTTTTAAATTTTGAAGCCCCTTTTAGAGATTTATCTCCAAAAATCCTTTATTTTTTGAAAATGACTTGGAAGTTTAGATCCTCCTGCATCAAACTCCCAAGGTAGAAAAATTATGACCTCCTAGTCATAATCCTTTTAAGAAACAGTCCTCCTGGATCCAAAAATTTGTATTGTGGTTGATCATATGTTTCTTTATGCTCATGCTCAATTTCTTTTGTTGATGTTACCTTCCAATTCCTATGCTTCCAAACTTTGTTTTGCAGCTTTCCATTATCCTTACCGATGCACTCTTGTACATTCTTTTTTCTCTTACTACTAACTTCCTTTCTTACATCACTGTGCACTCCCTCTGGCACTTTCATCATAAGTTTCTGCAGCCTCTTTATTTCAACATCCAATATGGATTTCAGTTGAAATTCATTGTTGTCCTCTCTCAACTTTTGCATAAGAATTTCATAATTATATTTCTCCCCAACATACATCTTGCCACATATGTTTAATACAATTGAATGTCTTCTTCTTTGTTGTCTTACAACATAAATACTATTGCATTCTCGCTTACATGCATTGTTGTTGTTTCTCACCGAATGTTTCATTTTATTTTCATGCATCCCCTTATTATATGGAACTCTAAATTGTTCCTCAAAATCAGCCGAGTTTGCAAACTCTATGCAACCCTCACAACTTATATCTCTTTCCAACCATTTTTCTAAAAATATCATCTCTTCCTCAAAACATCTATACATTTTCTTTGAATGTTGTACTTGAGGCTTAATTTAATCTTCAAGAAATAGTTTAGGTTCTATTTATTTAATAGCATTTTCATGTTTATCAACATTACTACAACCTCATAATCAATTTTAAAATTACACTTTACCTCTAGTTCTATAGATGTTGTAAGCATCCTTGCTAGGCCCTTGTGAACATGTTTTGTCTCTGGTTGTAGACCCTTCTCTTGGCTCAAGTCCTCTAAGCAACTTTTCCAGCAATTCTAATTCTAATTCATCATGTCTCTCAAGCATTGCATATGAATGATTTTTCTTCTCTCTCCTTTTCATGTCTCCATTAGTAAATGTTTCTCTGTTATATGCACCAATAGGTCCTTGCAACTACCTACCAACAATTTCATTTATAAATTGTACATGATCTTCACTCTAATTTTCTTTAATAGAAAATTATACTTCATATCCTCTCATGGAAAATTTTTGATTATGTTCTTAAGTTATGGTTTTGCAAAGCATATTTCTATCATCTTCATCAATCTTCATGACAATTACAGATGACTATATTTCTTCCTTGTCTATGCAACCTGCAAACATACAGAAATCATTAGCTTTAAAATCATAAGTCATTGTGGCCTTATTTGATGCCTTACACATCAACTTATCATGTTGATTTGAACTTCGCAAATAGTTTATGAGACTTGCAATAAGTCTCTCATTCTCTTCATCCTCCTCTCCAAGGATGTCTCCTTGCTCTGGTGTAATAATTTCATCCCCAATTCCATTAATTGGAATCTCTTTAGTATTTCCTTCATGAAGTAACTCTCCATCGCCTACAACCGCATGACCTCTATTCATAAAATTTTATTAGTTTTAAAATCGTGAGATCCTTGGATCTCATCAACTCCTTCATCCTCATCATCACCAAGGATAGGTCCTTGTTTAGGTTCACAATAGTGATCTTTCATCTTTGTTGCCTTGAGTTCTCTCCTTAACCAAGCACACAACCTTCGCTTTAGCTGCACTTGCAACTTGTGCCAATTTACTTTCTTATGCATAATCCATCGGCATATTTGGTCTTCCTCACCTTCCTATAGAATTTCCATGATCTAGGTGGATATTAGTGGGCACCTTCATATTCGACTTTGACCCCTAACATTGTTTCCTTTCAGTTTCTTTAATCCTAGCATAGCTTTATATTTTTGGTATTTTTTTCGAGTCCTAAAATTCCAAATATGTTTTGAGGCCCTAAATGACATTTTATTTGGAAAATGCATCAAGCCCATAACCCAAAGGGCAAGGGATTTTTTGGAAAAAAATTATCCTCAGATAGATATTTCTAACGAGATATTGTGCATGCCAAACAAAGATCATATGCCCACATTATGACCTTAGGAATTTGGTGTTCCAACTAATCCCAATGGGGCCGACAATCCTTTGGTGCTTCATCTCCTATGGTTATGTTTTTGGATGTTTAGGGTTTTCCATTGCTTCTAAATAATAAAAAGGCCTCCAAACCTCATTTTAACACAGTTCAAAAGGCATGTAACCATCACATCTCTTCTCAGAGATAAGATACCATTGTGTAAACTAATTTGTTTCTCTTATATGTGTAGAACATTTTCAATAGTTTATTTTTACTAATCAAAGTTTTATTTCATTGTATTTCTGTGCTTTAGTTTGAATTTGTATTTCATTTCATTCCACCTAG
>APFE030487933.1:17728-49583 GCA_000404065.3 Pinus taeda
AGAGTTTGACAGGCTCACGATGGCAGCCTTAGCAGTCAAGCCCCTGTCGGTTAGGGTTTTCTTATTGGGTGGGGGGCTGTCGGACCTTATGGTCGAGCTTGCTGTAACATCCTTATGGTGTATCAGCCCCTTCAATCTCTCCAGGTGGGTCTTGATTTCAAGGCCTTAATATGCCAAATCTTGTAGCGTATTATATATCTCTTTTCTGAAACCATACTAATTTGTCTTATATATGGTAATCTATTTTCAAAGAAGGGTAAGGTTCGGAGGTCTTGCGCTTGTGAGGGCAAGGGATTTGAAGGTAGGGCATGTGGTAAGGCTTCTTAGGTGTGGTAGGTGCTGTTGATGGCAGGATGTAGGCCTTGAATTGGGTCAATCCAATCATAGGTAAACGTTCTCAAAGTGCCATGTTCATGAAAGAGAAAATCGACTTCTGTGTACTGATGATAGATTTCCTATCAGATCCCCTAAAGAGGATGCGAAAGCACCCTCGACTGATAAGGAGAGGATGCATAAGCAAGCTCGACAAAAGCCCCCCACCCAATAAGTAAATTGAACTTTTTCAATAAAAAAACTATTGAATGAGAAGGTTCGGAGGTCTTGCGCTTCCGAGGGAAAGGTTTCCCATTTGCATTGACACTCAACCTTCTTGCCTGCTAGCTGGCCGGGAGGAGCCAACAAAGGGAACAACATCAGTTTGCCCTTAGTTATATAGGTTTGGACAGAACCGAAAACAAGAAATTTTAGTGGTGCAACATCGCGTCTCGGTCAGTGATTACTTAGTCAACTCACAGGGAGTGGCCAGATTCTTGTTCCAAAAACACGCTTATTCTGGGTGGTGACTTAGGTTCAATTCGACCAAACCTATAGTGTTGATTCTTGCCATAGAAACATGCATATTTATATATAGACGAGATATACAAGCACGCTGATCAGTCCCACGGATTGGGATCAATTTCGATCGATTTGGATGGGAGAGAGAGAAACTAGTCTCAGCCTAGTCTTGGCTAGGTTTTCTGTAGTCAATGAGAAATAGTAAAGGAAAGGGCCTGCCCAAATCCCACCTCCCATTATTGCTACATTCTACCCTATAGTCCAGTTCCGCAGGCATATGTACGATAAATAAATGCCCATAGTAGGCATATTGGATAGGGCCATTCGAATGGAGAATGAGTACGTCGGGGTTTCATTTCGTATGTTCATTATTGATCCAGTGCAGTTGCAGTTTCCCCACTAGTTGCATAGCCGTAAATAATCGCTGACCAAGTTGATCCTGAAGCAACTGATCGAGTTCACCTAGTCAGAGCAACTTTGACTCTTCGGCGCAAAATGAGTTTTCATCCTTTCAACCCCAGCCAAAGACCACCTAGAATCATGCTGGGACCGCTACGAGCAAGAGCAAGAGCAAGAGCAAGAGCCCCAATACTGCCCCGAATAAGCGGTACCGTGTGAACAGCCAGTTCAATGATAAGGAGAAGCGCATTGGGCAGAAGGCGTAGATAAAGAAACGCTATGGGGGCAAGAGCATTTATGAGATGTGGGTCGAGATTGGATTGAAAGGCCTTATGCCATGTAGCGGATATAAAATATCTTTTTCGAAACTACTACGTAATTGATCTTATATATGTTAACATCTATTTTCAAAGATAGGAGGGATGGTATGCATTGATGGAAGGGGTAGGGTAGGAAGGTCCGTAATCGCTATGTATAGTAGCAAGATAGTCTATTTTGATTGGGGTGAGTAGGTGTCCCATCCCTCACTCACATCCCGACCAGCTTGTTCATCTGATCTTGTTTGGTAGGTTGTAGTGTGATGAAAGAAACCCACAATCGTCGAAGCTAGCACCCATAACCCCAATTTCGAGATACAACCACATGCTGCCATTGATGCACCTACCGACTCTCAGCCAAACCTAACAAGCCCGAACTAAGGCACACCTAGCCCCCTAGCCACCTCATGTCCAGGCCACTTAAGCCATCCAAACCGTAGCACATCCAATTATAGAGCCTACAGTATCCTTTCTAGGTCGATAGCTAGATTCAGAGCCTATTCAAGACAAAGACCCAATTGGCTAAATAGATCCACCAGGAGCAAAAACAAAGTGGGCAGTCTCACCACCAATGGAGAAGGCGGCATGGAGGAGGGTAAATAAATGAATCTAGGCATGGCTTCGCCTTTCTTCCATGCCCTAACCACTGGTTAGTTGGTCGAGTGCCATGAATAGCTCTACAACTATCCTACCCACATAGCATCAATAAGGGTCTTCCCTCTCCACATTGCAAGAAGGGAAGCCAGATTGAATCTTCCATATTCCAGGTTGAAACGAAAGGTCCCAGAGGGGCTTGTGCTTCCTAGTGCAAGGAAAGAGGCAAATTCGGGGTTGAAAGGAAACGAAGCGTAAGCATGGCTCGACCAATGTGGTAGGACTTGTCAATGTGGTGCACTTTTAATTCATGCGTGGTCTAACTATGCATTCCTACTCCTGCATAATCATCCCTACCTACTCCTTCATGGGAGAACTATTGGGTATCAGAGTGGTCTTCTCTTTCTCTGTTTTTCTGTGCATGTCCCCAACAAGGTCTAGGTATAAGTAGTTAGGACTTGCGCTGGTTGAATCCTTGCAAACCGACCTTATCGACCCCAACAACCTCCCATGGTGGAAGAAAAGAAAGATGAGGGAGCAGGATATCCTTTCAAAATATTGCTTGAAGAATCCCTCGAGCAACAAAGGAATGAGATGATGGATAATTTTTCCTATATCCTTTAGTAGATATATATTTGTGAAGCATCTTCAACCATCAGTCCTTCATAGGCACCACCTCCTTTAAGGTATAAGTTAACTTTGACTGATCCAAGTGGCTCCGGAAAGGCTCAAAATTCAAAGTTTTCAAATTTTATTAAAACTAGCACCAGAATGTAGAGCTCATCATCTTGATTCCAACATATTATATGACACTCAAATTTGACTTCGTATGTGTAATATATTCGCAGTCAAAGATCCAATCAAAAGGACTAGTACTTTTCTCGCCAAGTAAACTTGGAGCTCAGCTAAATTTGGCGGAATGACTAAATATAGAAAAATCCACTAAATTTGGAGGCCATTAAATGAGTGAAATTCTGACACTTCACGATGGACAGAAATTATGAAATTATTGCCTACTTAATTTGTCCAGTAACCCCCAAAAATCCGACAACATTTTTTATTAAAAATAAATAAATTAAATGGGCGGCTAGCCAGGTGGACCCACCATCCAACATCAACAATATAAATATAATATATATATATATAATATATATATATATATATATATATATAATAATATATATATATAATATGATAATTATATTATATATAATATTATATATATATATATATAATATAATATAGTATATAGAATATATATAATATATAGCCACAACGGACGGTACCATGGGATCGAACTGCCCGACCAGTAGCTGACCGCCCAATAGGCACCCCACTAAATAGTCACTTCCATCTATCTTCAAAAATTATCACCCAAACAATTAACCAAAACACACCAAAACGAGGTCCCAGGGGTTTGACCCTAAGACTACCAAAACTGCCTACATTAATATAATCCAAACAATCGTGTCCAACCACTCGTTGGAAATAGCCTCATATATATAATAACAATATATATATAATATAGATAAGATATATATATATAATTATTTATTTATTTTCCAAACCAATAGAGCGCATGCATAACCAAGAGCCAAGGAGGAACCGCATCTAGGCGGATCATGATTTTCAAGAGAGAACATTCCACAACATATTCCTTATGTAAAATCTTTGAGGAATCTTGGAGATTCCCTAGGGGCTGAATTTTGAAGGTGTTAGAATTATGCCAAGTTTATACTCATTTGAATAGTGTTTTCGCAGGAGTCTGATGGTGCAGTCCATTTCTTCATTTAAGGAGAAGACCTTTTGCTGATGTCCATAAGAAAATCCTATGAGGAATCTAAATATTCTTGGGGAGCCAAAATTTGACTATGACAGAAAGGGGTCATGTTTATACTCAATTTTCACGATTTTTCACAAGGAACGTGATGGCGTAGGTTGTTTCTTCATTTGACTAGCTTATTTTTAGCACATCCTGAAACTTGGAGGTATAAGGTGTATTTTTTCCATGTGTTCATTTTGCTAAGATTATAATTTTAATATGATATCCATGTATTCCACTTTGTGAGAGGATCATTGTATGTGAATTATGTGAGAGATTATTCCTCTGTCATGTTGTATAAAGGAGAACTTCTTGTGACTGAGAGTTCTTGTATAAGAACGTCTCCTGGGAGAGACATGCCACTCTAATTAAGGGGTTTCATCCTTGTGTTGACAAAGATGATTACATCATGTATTCATCACCTTCTTGTAAAGACTAATGAAGCAACCTACCCACTCTTGACCCTTGGGCCCGGAGGCGTAGTCCACATTGGATGAACTCCATTATCATTTCGTTCTTATAATCGTTTCTTATTTTCTTCTTTATCATGGTTGATGGTTTACTAAAGTGTTGTTTACTAATTCACATTCCTCATGATTTGACATGAAAATAAGCATCAATATAAGGTCCTATATGATGAGGATGTTTGTTTGAAAGCATTCACAAAAATTTCCTAGATCAAATGGTATAAAAAATGTTCTTCTTGCTTATGTGAATTGCGAGTGTGAATGATAATCAGAGATTGAGCATGCAACCATAAGGAAAATGGAAAAGAACAAATATCTCTACAAGGCCTTCTACAAGATGGAAAACATGGTAGATATATTGTTTGTAGATTATGAGGAGATAGTGGCAAAACAGGAACAAGAGAAAGAGAGAGTAGAGGACGATATTCCATCTCCATCATTGGGTGAATATTCTTATTTTTATTCTTCTTCTCATCATTCAAATGAAGAGATCAACAAGAGCCTTCAAGCATAAAATGTTGTATTGAGGATATTTATACAAGAAAAAGAAGAGGAGAAGTAGAGATTGCAAATTCATTTACGAGCCATAGAAGATGCCTTGGAAAGGTTGAAGTGCAACAAAGACTAAGGGAATCCATCATCATCCACTTCAAAACCAACAATTAAGGTAAATAGTGCTGGTAAATATTTAGTTTCATTTTCACATGATGATGTTGATTTGGGTGCTTTTGAAAAGCACACTACAAGAATTGATTCAATATTAATGAAGAAGATGTGATATGAAGGCAAGGGCCTAGGAGCTACTGGCCAAGGTATTTTGAATCCAATCCAAGTGGTGGAATTACCACGACATGTAGGATTGGGCTATGTCAGAAAGGAAGAGACATGAGAGTCTTCAACCGACAAGTCGAAGATAGTGGAATATGCTGAGAGCGCATCATTACCTTCCAATGATAACGATTGTGGTCATATCCAAAGGGAGGTGAGGATTTCAAAGGAAGAGATAATGCAAGCTCTCATCACTATGCTTGCACCAAAGAAAACCAAGCAATTTATAAAAAGTCTTAGTATTTTAATTTTTAGAAAATTGGTAATGATGAGAAAACATTATGAAATTGAAAACCATGTACTTTTTGTGACTTGTATAACCATGTTGGTTCCAAGTGTTAGAAAAGACTGGCAATCAGAAAGAGGAAAAGACATGAAGACCTTTCTCCACATCAAGGTATGAAAAAGGTCAGGAAAGTCTAGAGGAAGAAGAATTTTTGCAACCATTTCAACAAGGGTGGACATCAGAAAGCACATGTTAGAAGCTCCATTTAAAGCAACGAAGAAATGAGGACTAGAAAGAACCTGTGAAGGAAATAGTAAATGAAGTTGTTCAAGAAGAGAAGCAGATACAAGAAGAAGACCGATTAACCCAGTTGGGTAAGAAATGGGGATTTATAAGTATTGTAACAAACCTGGGTTAAAAGTTCATTTAATAAAGTTAATAAAGGAACAATAAGGCCAAGGTCATGGGACACATATTCCAAGTTGAACTTTGGGAGAAACATCATAATTGGTGTTCATTTTAGTTTATTACGATAAGGAAATTGGCAAAGGCATTGAAAAGGAAAAGTGGGAATTATTGGCATTTATTTATGAAAATTAGGGAAATTAGGAGAAAAGGAAGGTGAAAGGTCATAGGTTGTATATGAGGTGGAAAATTAAGGAAAATTAAAGAATTAGAGGCATTAATGATAAAAAGGATTATGAGGATCAGTTTGGAGCCTTTTTTCAATTTAGTTGTGGAATTTGTTTTAGATAGGAGAAGAGTACCAAAAGGATAAAGAAAGCAAGCAAAGGAAGGACAAGGAAAGAAAAAGAAGGACAAGAAAACTAAGGAAATCAATGATCAAGCTAAGAAAGTTTGATCAAGAAACTTCAATGGGAATAGTTGCACGTAATAGGTTGCATGTATGATTTCCTGGTTAACTTTGGCATGCATGATACATGCATGTGTGTACTTGGTTCATTTGTTGTCATTGGAATGGGTTTTTCCAAGTTTGACAATGATTTCATCCTTGTCTTTCCATTTTCGGATAGCATTGTTGTGATGGGATTCATTCTTGGTTGAGTTTTTTTACTTCCGAAAGGTTTTGGATCTGGGTGAGGTGGTCTCAAGAAAAAGGGTTAGAGATGCATATGGTTTTCTTCGGGAATCCCTCAACAGGTGGGTGGAGACAGGAAAATTCCTTGAGGGATGGTGAAGGAATTTTGATGCATCCAAGCTTGGTTTGGTTTTGTGATCTCGAGACTAGTTTAGGTCAGATCACGATATCGTAAGGGTGTAGGTGGTTTAACCTATGGATTCCCTTGGTTGTTTATGGATTGGTTTATCCCATGATATCCCACATTCATGCTTGGAATATGGCATGAGGGTGATTGGTTGAAAGAAATATTTTTTTTAGCCTAATATATGGTCGGGTGGTAGGTGGAAGTCCCTGACTTGGTTGGCTTTGCATATGATTGATAAGAGCTCTTTTCCCTTGTAACTCGTGAGTAATTATACTTGTTATTATGTCACTTTAATGGTTGTTCTATCATTGTTAATTATCTGATTATATGTTGGTTATAAGCATGGTTTTATGGCATATTCGAGTTATGGATCTTATCATGTTTCATTTGTAAATGAATGGTTATTGAATGCATGGCCTAATAAATGTTATTACAGCTATTTGAGAGGGCATTAGACCTTCTTGATGGTTCTCAGATAGTTAGATTTCATGTTCGCCATGTGTTTGATAGAATGACTATCATGGTTAGGCCTTTTTCATTCAATTTATTATGTAAGTTTTGTGTTAATGGCTTTGTCTTGGTGCCATTCATTATTCTGGAAAGTTTCATCAAGCTCTGGCTAGTGGTATGGAGACTAGCCCTGAAAAAGTGGCTTAGATTTTGCAATTGCAAACACAAAAGTGGGTAAGAAATACTAAATTCACTCCCTTTCAAGCTTATGCATGTGAATGGAGGGTTACAGTCAAGTTTAGGCAGTGTTATGCCAACATTTTGGAGTGCAGAGCTATGAAAAAGAAGTTTAACTCAGGGTTTGAGCACCTACAAGGGTGATTTAATTCTTATGGGTCATGTAGCTCCTGAGGAAGGTTAGTAAAATCTCAATTTTTTGCCTCCTTTTCCTTAAGGTGATATAGGAGGTTGATTCATGTAATAGTAGCCCTCATCTCATGTTTACCCTGCCATCTTGGTGAAAGTCGGTAAATGTGGGAGGTGGCATAACAAATTGGTATTAGAGCATGGTTCAAACACTTGGACTAGATGGGTGGAATGTGTTGTTCATACATGCATGTTAGTTGTCTACATGATTGTTATGCATGCATTGTGATAGTTAGTGTTGCACTCTGTTTCATCATGATTGTATGTTTTAACCCCGTACAAAAATTACTTACATACAAATTCTAAGAACAAAAAAAAAAAAACAATGGAGAGCATAACACATAAAACACATATACACAGAGATTTCCTCTGGATCCCAAAACCGGGACTACTAGCTTGATTTTTCATTATGTTTCTTTCAATGTTACAATACATATTTATACATTACGAAGCATCCAATACCATGGACCGAAAACCATCGCGTCCAAAACCATGTGCGAAAACCATGCACAAAACCATAGGTAGCTCCGCCCAACCTAATATAGGGTCCAAAAACATTTTCCCCTGAGCGCTGCCCCAAACCCCGTAGAGGGGGGCTACCCGCCCCCATCAAACCTCCTGTGCCCCCCGCTGCGCAATCAGTGCAACAAAGGGGGGGCTCCTCCCCCACTCTAACCCCCCCATATACTATGTGGACTAGTCATGGAAAAAATATAACACAACCCAACAATGATGCTAATATGTTGGTTGAGATAGAGTAGGAGAAGCAGATCATTAGAGTGAGGTTGCAACACTGGACCTCAGGGTAAGAGCAGGTTGTCGTATATGTTTATATGTTGGGCATGCATGTATTAATTTTTATGTATTTTATATACATTATGGTTATATACATGCATGTAATTCTATTATTGTTCTGGTTACATGCATGATAAATGCTAGTTGATCAATGTGGTCATATGCATGTGCATCGGTTAGTCATGAATGATAGTATCTTGTGTTTATATGCATTGTTGTCATACACATGATGATTATGGTCATTGCATTTAATATATTGATGATATATGTGTCGTGGTAATCTAGATCAACCTGTGCAGATGGTTATGGTTATGATTTTTAGGTATGAATCAATATACGTGCAATATTATGCCATACTAATATAGACTTATTTGTTAGATGTGATAGCCTCCCCTGAGATACATTGAGGTATGAGTTTGATTATGTCATCTATTTGGTTTTCTAGAATTGTATGCCTACAAGTTGTTTTAATGTTTGATTAATTTCATGATATGAGTATGTTTTTATAAGATTGCATGAAGGAATGATCTTGTTTTAAGATGAATGTAATAATATAATATGTGCTAAGACAACTGATATGTACTTGAGTGCAAGTGGGTGCTAGTTGTAGTATTATCATTAAATTGTGAGTTGATTGTAGATTATGACATGGTTGTTAGTTTTGGTAAAGGATGATTTCAAATTAATAGACAAGATACCTTGGTCTTTGGAACATGTGAGAACAACTGCAAGGAAACATGCTTGGCATTAATGTGATAAGGTAACAATTGATTTGTTTACATAATTAATATCTCGGTGATGTGATAACATATAATAAGGCTCAATTGTAGAAAAGTAAAAGTTAAAAGAAAGGAATTGAGAGAGAATTCCTTTGGTTATGTTTGGAAACCATAATTCCAAACAAATGAGTGCTTTGCATGAATACATGAAGTCTTCTTAGCCTTGATTTTATATGACATTATGTGGATATGTGCTATATTCATGAACATGTGTTTGACAGGTACATTAACTAGCATCTTGTTATAACTAGATCCGTCAAGGGAATTTGAGTCCCTTGAGAGATGGCATGGATGTGTTTAGTTACAAGGCAATGTGCTCCACACAACGAGGTAAGGTAACTAGTATGTTGATATGTTTCTTTAGTCACTAACAGTTGTGTGTTTATGGAAATATGATGCAGGGGAATTACATGGAAAAGAGACTACCATGAAATCTTGAAGAAGGTTCGGGTTGAAATTTCCCTTGGAGGGATTGGGAACCCATGGGAATTGGTTCATGGTCTTTGTTGCTAGTTTTGTGCCTTTGGTATTTTGTGGTATGTTTTCTCTATATTTGAATTTTTATTTATGTGTGGTGCATGGGAATTCCATTTTTTTTGTTGTGTAATATTGCTATTGGATTTTCAATGGTTTTATTCTTTTTTACTCTTTTTCTTCCTTTTTATGTTTTGAGGGTCTTGGGAATTGGTTGGGGAAGGAGGAGCTCAAGGAAAGCTGAATGGAACCCAACAAGTAATATGAGACTTGAATGAATCCTGGTGCATGTATAAGGGTTGTTGAATGAAAGAATGTTACAACCAGTTGGATTAGTTGGGTCCATTGGGGTAAATGGAAAATGACAAGACAATCATGAGAAAGGTAGCAAGAAAGGTGAAGTAGATGGATCTGAGGCATTAGATTCCTTGGCTATGATGGGAACGATTTTTCTCAATGTTGTGCATGTTGTGCACAGATAAAGAGAGTTCTCTTAACCTTGACCTTATGATATTTGGTAATTATGTTGTGATCATGATTATGTTGATGTTTATATATGTATAAATGTGTGTATGTATGCCGTTGTCTAACAGGGTCATCAGGGATCATGATTTCTTTATGCTATTGTTTATATGTATGTATGTATGTATGTATGTGTGTGTGTGTGTGTATATATATACACACACACACATACATACATACATATATATATATGTCGTTGTCTCACAAGGTCGTTATGGATCATGATTGTTTTATGTTAATGTTTATATGTATATATGTATGTATGTATGCCTTTGTCTAGTAGGGTCATCGGGGATCATTCTTGTAGAAGAATGATTGCTTATGCACATAATGTTGAGGGAAGTAGTGTGATTCGTGGCATGCTGGAACAAGCATGGATGGTGGAAATACACTAGAAACTAGGTTTCTTGGTAGAGACAATGTGGTCTCCGGATGTGCAGTATTGGTGTCGTGTGCATGTTGTATATGTGGTGTTGTGTACATATGGTGTTGTGTGCATGTTGCATATGCAGTGTTGTCTACATATGGTTTTGTGTGCATGTTGCATATGTGGCGTTGTGTATATATGGTGTTGTGTAAATGTTGTATATGTGGTTCTATGTACATATGATGCGGTGTGCATGTTGTACATGAGGTGTTTTGTGCATGTGGTGCTATGTACATGTGGTACATGTGGTTTTGTGTGCATGTGGTGCTATGTAAACATTGTGTAGGTGGTGCTATGTACATGTAGTGTTGTGTACACATTATGCAGGTGGTGTTGTGTACATGTGGTGTTATGTATACGTTGTGCAGGTGGTGCTGTGTACAGGTGGTGCTATGTACATGTTGTACACATGGTGATGTTATATATCTGGTATTGTGTACATTTTGTATATGTTGCATTGTGTATATGTGCCATTGTGTTACGGGTATTGTGCAGTCGCTGCATCACAACATCTATATTCATTATATTGTACGTTGTGAATGTATATATATTGTGTTGAACACTGGGTGTACGTGTATGTATTACATTGTACACCAGGTGTAGGTGTATGTGTTTTTTTGTACACTAGGTGTAGGTGTGTGTCATGTTGTACACTGAATTTAGTTATATATGTCGTGTTGTGCACTGAGTGTAGGCATATGTGTCATGTTGTACATTGAGTGTAGGCGTATGTGTTGTGTTGTGCACTAGGTGTAGGTGTATGCGTTGTGTTGTACACTGGTTATAGGTGTATGTGTTGTGTTGTACATTGTGTATGTTTATTCATTGTACAATGTGATGTGATAGGCAAGTATGGGACTGTTTGGGCCCTTGTTGCTGATATTGAGGGTTGAGGCAGTTCAGTGTCTGGATGCCCTTGTTGATATTGAGGGTCGAGGCGGTTTAGTCTCGAATACCTTTGTTGCTATTGAAGGATGAGATAGTTTTGTCTTTGGATGCCCTTGTTATTGATATTGAGGGTTGAATCGGTTTGGTCTCGGGATACCCTTGCTTCTTATATTGGGGGAGGAGGCAATTTAGTCTCTAGATTCCCTTGTTGCTTAAAGAGAAGAGAAGACACTACGTGCTTCCTATGCTTGGAAATCAATTCAGTGTGTGTACAGAAAGGATAAAGAACAAAGGCAAAAACAAAGAATCATTTTAAAGATAAGTATTTTGTTTTAATTTAACTATGCATGTGATTTATGATTTTGATTTATGATGGTTGAATTTTGAGCTAATTGGAAGTGATATGTTTATACATGATGATTTGTTCAAGAGTTAATTTGATTTGCAAGTGATGGGAAGTGAAAAAAAGATTGCAAATGTATCTTATTGACAAGCTACCAATGAGGTCTGATTTGAATTTATTTTGAATCTAATGGAAATTATGTGCTTGTTACAAGAAAGCATGGAAAATTCCTAGTTTGGGGTGGTTGAAATGGACTATAAGAATTAACAACAAAAAGGGAATTGGAACAAGCAACAATATCCTGGTAGAGCATGCCAGGAGCACGACCATTGTGGGACACTGGTACCCAATAATGTCCATTGATTTCCATAAGCATGCTATGACTAGAATGATGGTTTTGAGGCAAGGATACCTTTCCAAGGGATGGATCACTCGGGAAAGGGGATGTTGGGGAACTTGGAAGGTGAGTGACTGCACGAAAGGGAGTTACCAAATTTCCTGAGGGACTATGTAATAGAGAAGGGAAGACTGTGGGATGGATTTATTTTGGTTATTAGCATTGCTAGATGGAATCAGATGAACATTAGGAGCGTTCCCTGGAAGAATGAGCCAATAGTTGTTCACTGAGGGAACAAGTAGTGCAAGGATCGTAACACTAGATATTGGATGTGTACTTTGACTTTGGCAATGGATTTTGGACTTTGTGGGAAGGAGGTTATCCTAGTATTACTTTGAGGGTGGAGGTGTGAGCCTCTAGATTCCCTTGTTGCTAATGCAGGAATCATATCCTTTTATTTGGTTAGACTAAATATGCATATGCATGTGTATATTATTGTAAATACCATAATGGGTTGTGTTATAAAGCTCCAATAAATAGTATGATTGTTATGTTTTCAACAGTGGTCATTGTAAATACTACAATGAGCTAGGTTATAAAGTTCCATGGGAAGCAAGTTTTGGATTTCAACAGTCTTGCTGGTTGTAGGTGTCATAGAACACCGAGGATAGTGTTTCCCTAAGGGGGAGGGGTCTTTAACAACCCTGGGTTAAAATTTCATGTAATAAAGTTAATAAAGGAAAAATAAGACCAAGGTCATGGGACACTATTCGAAGTGGGAAAAACTAGTGGGTGTTCATTTTGGATTATTTTGGTTAAGGAAATTGGAAAAGGCATTGGAAAAGGAAATGACAAAGAAAAGTGGGAATTATTGGCATTTATTTATGAAAATAATGGAAATTAGGAGAAAAGGAAGGTGAAAGGTCACAGGTTGCATGTGAGGAGGAAAATGAAGAAATTAGAGGCATCAACGATAAAACAGATTTTGAGGATTAGTTTGGAGCCTTTTTTAGTTTAGTTGTGGAATTGGTTTCAGAGAGGAGAAGAGCACATAGAGGATAATGAAATAAAGCAAACAAAGTAAGGAAAAGGAAAGCAAAGGAGGGAAAAGAAATCAAAGGAAAGAAAGGATCAAGCAAGGAAATTTGGATCAAGCAGCTTCAATGGGAATAATTGCAGGTAAAATATTGCATGTATGATTTCCTAACTGGTTTTGGCATGCATGGCACATTTATGTGTGTAATTGGTTCATTTGTTGTCATTGGAATGGGTTTTGTCAGGTTTGGAAGTGGTTTTAGCCTTGCCTTGTCATTTCTGAATAGCCATGGTGGTAAGGAAAAGGAACGTAAAGGAAGGAAAAGAAATCAAATGAAAGCAAGAATCAAGCAAGGAAATTTGGATCAAGCAGCTTCAATGGGAATACTTGTAGGAAAAATATTGCATGTATGATTTCCTAATTGGTTTTTGCATGCATGGTACATGAGTGTGTGTACTTGGTTCATTTCTTGTCATTGGAATGGTTTTTGTCAGGTTTGGCAGTGGTTTCAACCTTGTCTTTTCATTTTCGAATAGTCATGGTGTGATGGGATTCATTATTGGTTGAGCTTTGAAGTGATGGAAGGTTTTGGAGTGGGGTGAGGTGGTCTCAGGAAAATTCCAAGGGTTGGGAGTGGAGATGGTTTTCTCTGGGAAACCCTTAATAGGTGGGTGGAGGTAGGAGAATTCCTAAAGGGACGGTGAAGGAATTCTAAGGCATCCAAGCTTGGTTTTGTTTTGTGATCTCAGGATTAGTTTAGTTGATATCACAATAGGGTGAGGGTGAAGGTGGTTTAACCTATGGATTCCATTGATTGTTTATGGATTGGTTTATCCCATGAGATCCCACATTCATGCATTGAATATGGCACATTGGTGGTTGGCTGAAAGAAAGATTTGGTTCAGCTCAATCTATGATTGGGTGGTACTTGGAAGTCCCTGACATGGTTGGCTTTGCATATGATTGATAAGAGCTCTTTTCCCTTGTAACTCATGAGTAATTATAATTGTTATTATGTGACTTTAACGGTTGTTCAATCATTTTTATTTATCTAGTTATATGTTGTTCATAAGCATGGTTTTATGGAAGATTCAAGCTATGGATATTATCATGTTTCATTTGTAAATGAATGGTTATTGAATACATGACCTAATATATGTTAGTGTAGCTATTGTGAGAGGAAATTAGACCTTCCTGATGGTTCTTAGATATGTTTCAAATCTTTATGTTCAGATATGCATTCATGACCTGTAGATAAATTCATGTTTTCCATTTGTTTGACAGACTGTTATGGTTATGCCTTGTTAGGTCAAGTTCCTATCTAAGTTTTGTGTTAATGGATTTTTCCTGGTGTCATTCATTGTCCTGGAAAGTTTCATCAAGTTCTGGGTGGTGGTCTGGAGACTAGCCCTAAAAAAGAGGCTTAGATTTCATGGTTACAGGCACAAAACCAGGTAAAAAACACTGCAGTGACCCCCTTGCAGGCTTATGCATGCGACTAGAGGGTTACAACTAAGTTTAGGTAGTGTTATACCAACGTCTGGGAGTCCAAACCATTGAAGAAAGAAGTTTAACTCAGAGTCTGAGCACCTCAAAGGGTGGTTTAGTTCTTGGGGGTCTTGTAGCTCCTATGGAAGGTCAACAAAGTTTTCTTTCATCGACTCCATTTCCTTAAGGTGATCTAGGAGGTTGAGTCATGTCATATTAACCCTCAGCTCATGTTTACCATGACAACCCGGTGAAAGTGGGTAAATGTGGGAGGTGGCGTTACAAGCATGGACACATTTTGTAAATCACATGTTGTAGTTGTTTGTAAATATGATGAAAGTATAACATCATTGGTGTTGGAAACATAGTGATATTTTGGCCATTAGGCTACATGACATGGGTGTTGGATTCTGTTATATTTTTTTATAAACTTGACTATGAGTGCTTTATAAACTCATAGCAAGTATGAGGTTTTATTGGGTCATGTTTGGTCTTGTAATTGAACATGTATTAACAGTTATGGGTTTGCATATGATACATATTTTGGTTTCATCATTCAGAGTTCCAAAGTACAAAGGTGAAGGAAAGGAAAGGTGGCCTATCAAAGGCATCTATTTTGCAGATCGAGATTGCAATCATGTTTGTGCTTTTGGAGGAACAAAAGCTCCTCAATGTGGAGGAATGATCCAGGTGGCTTTGGAGAGGCTAAAAAAATTAAAGTCTTCATATTTCGTCAAAACAAGACCAAAATGAAGAGCTCGTCATCCTGATTCCATAGACATAGAAGCCGCTCAAATATGAGTTTGTATGAACAACTTATTGTAGTTTGAATTTTGACAAGACAAGAAAAGGGGGTCCAATATGTGCCACATGGTATCCCAGTTAGTCAGTGGGACCCACATACTACATGGTAGTCAACAAGTGGCCTATCAGCCATTGACTCTTGGCGCTCAGTCATTAGCTCCTTATCTCTACAAAAAGAAAAAACAATATTAAAACTCCCATAAAAGACAAAATCCATATAAAATAAAAATAAATTTTAATAATATATGGTTATTAATATAACAATAAAAATAAACTATATGGATTAATTCCCCAATATATTTGTGGTTGTTAAAATAAAATCAATTTAACCATATTATATGGTGGTGGGTGTAATATAATACATACCATGTATATAAATGCAACGGAGGAACAATAGTTTGATAACCGTATGGTTTTAAATAAAACATGTTGAGTTGCAAGGTTGGAACCCCCAACCAATTGGTCACCACGCTCAAAATCTAGCACAGCTAGTAGGTGGGCGACAACCAATTTCTTATTATTTGTTTCAAACAAAATATTTTTAAACTCTTGTTAATTCATTTGATGGAGAAAAGTGGACGAAGGTCGAGAGCCTTGGAATAATAATGCATTGGAACCTGGAGGGGAGAAAAATTGTGCCCCTGGGGATCCCCGAATAATAATGGAATTTTGAGTGGTAGAACCATGATTTGGAATATTTAAGGAATCTTATAGATTCCCTAGAGGCCTAGTTTTGACAATGTTAGAAATATGTCAAGTTTATACTAAAATTGCTTAGAATTTTACCAGAAATTTGATGGTGCAGACAGTTTTCTTATCTAAGCAACCTATTTTCTAGAGGAAGAATGTTGAGCGGTGTAACCTTGAAAATTGAACCTTGATGAAGGAACCTGCAAGGAATCTTTTAGGTTCCCTAGAGGCCCAAATTTGACAGTTTCAAAACAAGGTCAACTTTATACTCAAATTTCACGATTTTTTGCAAGGAATAGGATAATGTAGCCTCTTTTGGCATTTGAGTGCCTGATTTTCAGGCCATCATTAGATTGAGATGTATATTGATGCATTTTGGCCACTTTACTAGTTTTTATTTTGCTGAAAAGATGGATGTATGTTGCAAGCGTTGGTGATATTTGTAAACTGTGGTTGGATAATGAGGTTTGGATTCTTGTAGGAAATTCATCATTTTAACCGTTGTATGAAAGTTGAGATGGTGTAGAGCTTAAAAAGGACCATGTTGACACTTTGACAGAAAGTAGTCGTGTTTACAACCATTGGTCTCAAAATTTTGAAATGATTGTGATGATGATAAGTATGACTTGAATCTGATCAATGAATTCAATAGGACAATTCTATACCACTCATGTGTGTGAATCCATTTATGCCACTTTAGTGAGATATTATTCCTTTGTCACGATGAAGGAGAACATCTTGTGAGTGAGAGTTATTTGTAAGAGATTGTCTCATTGGAGATACATGTCACTTGACATAAGAGCTTCATCCTTGTGTTGACATATATTTTTCCATGTACTCATAATCTTTTGCAAAGACTAGTGAAGTAACCTCTCAACTCTTGACCTAGGGCCCAGAGACTTAGTCCACACTCGACAAACTCCATTATCAAGTTGCGTGTGCCATTTGTATTTATGGTTTCCTTTCATTTTCCTCTTCTTTAAAGTATGAACATGTGGTTTTTCATACTCTTTCACATATAATTATGCTAACATCACATAAGTAAAATATCTTGGTTAATTTTGGTAGTTGAGAGAAGCCAAATCATTGACAGTCCTATATTGATGGCCAAATAAATGTAGATTCCAAGGATAGATGGTTAAATATGATGGAAGGATATTTTTCATTCCATAATTTTTCCAATAGGGAAAATATTAATTTTTCGCTCCTCAAACCTGCCCCCAATGTCAAGGAGTGGTGGGAAAATTACTGTGAACAAAGGCACAGGGATGAATCCTCACTATTTTCAGTCACACCCTCTTGGAATTCTTTCCTAGATGTCGTTAAGAAATAATATTAACCTATCGTAAGCTATGAAGATAAGAACATAAAGTGGACCAAAATATGGCAAGGAAGGGACCAAGATGTGCCAGATTTCACAAACGTTTTCCATACCCTATGCACGGAGTTGGGTATTGAGGATTCTGAGCAGCATTTGATACTCAAGTATTGTGGTTCTCTACATAAATACATCTAGGAATAAATAGAGTTCCTACACATTTCCTCAATTGGTGAAACATACTGATATGTTGTTAGGATAAAACAAAAATTTAAACTGAAGAAGTAAGACTTTGGATCCACAAATACAAAGCAGGGAAAATGCACCTCCAAACCAGAGAACAAAGGACATATCCAAGGTGGAGCAACCTAGGAAAACCCATTGAATCCATGAGAAAATAATAGCACCATGAAGATGAAGAACGATATCAGAAAGTGGTGTTAGTTCCACAAGAGCCCCACCCATGACACAAATAAATGTCGCTCTAAGCAGTCACTCGTGGTTGAGCTAAAATATTTAGATCCAGATGCATGTTCTAACTCTAAGCTAAAACCTAACAAGGGGAACAATAAGGGGAAGCAAAATATTGATGCGGAACCTAGTGCCATTTTTTCCATCACCAAGGTCCAAAAGATTGAGCTTGAAGATCCAGAGGAGGGGGGACATCTCTTCCACTCACAAATGTGGGTGAAGGGTTCTCCATTGTAGTTCATTGTCAACAGTGAGATCCAAAATAAACTCATCTAAGTAGAGGTCATTAAGTGGTTAGGCTTGCCAACCACACCACACCTACAACCATACAACATCAAGTAGCTTCACCAAGGATGAGATCTCCATGTTATCCAATAGTGTCGCCTTCCCTACAACATCAAGCCCTTCACGAATGAGGTATTGTGTGATGTTTCTCCTCTTGAATTATGTGATTTTTTATTAGGACGGTCATACTTGTGGAAGAACCATGTTGTGTATGAGTCTATACCTCACACTATTATTATTAATTTCAACAAAACACTATATACGATATTGTAGGCACCCCTGCCTACCGCCATTTCTTTGATCTCTACTAAGAAATGCAGTAAGATCATTTCTCATACTAGGATTTTTTTTTTCTTTCTTATTCACTGTCTAAGTAAGGGAAATATCATGGCCACATCCATGATCCCTAGAAAGGGTTTCCCACTATAGCATAAGCAAGTTGACAAGGTCATGGAGGAGTATAGGGACATCTTCTCCTCATCCAAAGGATTACCCTTGCATTGTCAGTTCAAATATTCAATCAATCTTACTCCTAGGGAACCTCTACTCAATGGGCCAATATGCTGCCACTCCCTTCTAGAAAATCAGGACATCAAGCGGCAAATCTAGGAGTTTCTACAAAAATGGCACATATGACCAAGTTACTCACCTTGTGGGAGCCTAGTTGTACTCATACAGAAGAAGGATGGGACCTAGAGACTTTGCGTTGATTATTGGGCACTGAATAAGATTTCTATCAGGAACAAATACCCGATTCCATGGATTGATGACCTTCTGGACCAGATCAAGGGGGCCAAGTACTTCAACAAGATTGATCTTAATTATGGATATCACCAAGTTCCTATAAAACCCATAAATGTATGGAAGACCAAGCTAAGTAGGGGCTCTTTTAATGGTTGGTCATGCCATTCAGGTTGAAAAATATCCCTATAACTTTTATGAGGTTGATGGATGAAATATTGCATCCTTTCACCAACTTATTCGTGGTTGTATATATGGACGACAACCTCATCTTCAAAAAGAGTAGGGAAAAACACTTACAACATATTCAATGGGTCCTTCAGACCCTATGGTAGCACATTCTATGTGCCAATTCGGAGAAATTTTCCTTCATCATGAACCAAGTCCATTTTCATAGCTACATAATTAATGAGCAAGGCATGCATGTGGATCCAGCTAAGATCCAAGTCATTTGGGATTAGCTAGCCTTAACAACTCTCATAAAGCTTCACAATGTTTTGGGCCTTGCCAATTTCTATCGAAGGTTCGTGTTGGGATCCTCTCATATCACTTGGCATTTGAGTCAAGTTACCAAGGGTGGAGAAAAAAAAATGGTCCAAGGCACAACATAAGGCATTTGTTGAGCTGAAATATTGCCTTTGCTCTGTGCATGTACTCACATTTCCATACCATCAACAACCATTTGAAATTGAGACAAATGCCTCTGACTATGATATTGGTGTATTTCTCACCCAACAAGGGCATTCGTTGGCCTTTCATAGTGAGACACTCTCTGATTTTATTCAGAAACACCCCACCTATGATAAGGAGATGTACTCCATCATGCAGGCTCGTCGACAATGGAAACAATACATTATGGGGAAGGAGATGATCATCCACATAGATCACCAATCTCTTCAGTTAATACAAACATAGGGGAAGTTGCATAACAATCACCATCATGAATGGTTCACATACCTATAATAATCCATTTTATTAAATACAAGAATTGCAACACCAATAACATTGCAGATTTCCTTAGTCAACCCCCAGTTGCGACATTAACCATTGTTCTCAACTCTTGTAGGAACGAGACTTTTGGATGGTTGCAATTGTATAAGAATGATCCACAATTTTCCACTACCTACAAGATGCTAATTGATGGCAAGAAAGTACCAAAATTCCACCTCTGGGATGCATTGATATGCTACTTAAGGAACATTTGTGTTCCTTCAAGTGGGCATGCCCAGTTTATTTGGGAGGCGCAAAATAGTCAGGTCACAAGTCACTTTGGTTTGGATAAAATTGTGGCAATACTGCAAAATTATTTTTATTGGCCAAAATGCTAAAAAGATGTTGGAAAATATATCAGATCATGCAATGTCTTCTCCATAGCTAAGCCAACCATTAATAAGAAAGGTCTATGCACTACTTTTCCTAATCCTAGCCAACCTTGGGAATCCATCTCCATGAACTCTATCTCTAGCCTTCCTTCTACGATACATGGTAACAACTATGTATTTGTGGTCATTGATAGATTTTCTAAGATTGCTATATTGATGGCTTGCAAGAAGAACATCACAGCAGAAGGCACTGCCAAACTCTTCTTCGAGTGTGTCTAGGTACATTTTGAGATTCCACGGACCATTATATCATATCAGGATAACAAGTTCCTGAGCGCATTTTGGTCAAGTCTATGGTCATTATTGGACACTAAGCTCGCCAAGCCGACTGTATTCTATCCGCATATTGATGGCTAGACAAACATTGTCAATAGAATGATAGTGAACATACTACGCATGTACAAATCTAAGCATCCACTAACATGAAATGAGAGTCTTCCCTATGTGCAACACAACTATAATTGATCTCTCCATAGATTGACTGGCCACAACCCCTTTCAAGTGGGCGTGGGATTTTAACCATTATGTCCCATTAATGTTGCAATGCCTCTTGCAACTACACATGTTTAGTCCAAAGATGATAAAGACACCGAGTTTATTGAATGCATCTAGCACATCTGCTAGAAGGTTCACGATATCCTCCATAAGGCCAATTCTAAGTCCAAATAGTGCCATGATCAACATTGAGTGCCACATAAGTTTCAAGTGGGTGACTAAGTTTGGTTGCATTTGTAGAAGTAATGCCTTACCAGAGCCCATCAAAAGCTTTGACCACTCTAACATGGGCCTTACACCATCACCAAGGCTATGGGTGACAATTATTTTGAGCTCAACATTCCCCCATTCCTTGGTTTGCACCCAATGTTTAATGTGGACCGTCTTTTGCGATATTTCCCATCATTGTTGGACACATCAGACATTGTTGAGCAGTTGACACCAATAGAGCTCATATTACATTGAATATGCCATGAATGACCAAATCATGGAAACATAAATCAAGAACAATCACCAATAGAGGATCCAACTATATTGGATTGTCAAAGTGGGTAGATCTTGCACTGAGGCAAGTGGCTCACCAGGAACCAAATTCAGTAGAGTTTTCCCCATCCCATGGAGGCACTCAACATAATGGGGACCATTGATTCCTAAGGGGGGAGGACTAATCTAGGTGGATATTGGTGGCCACCAACCTATTCCACTTGGACCCCTAACATTATTTCCTTTCAGCTTCTTTAATTATAGAACAACTTTCTATGTTGGAAGTTTTTCAGGTTGTGAACTTCCAGAACCGTCTTGAGGCCCTAAATGGCATTTTTTTTTGGAAAATGTGGAAATCCCATAGCCCATAGGGAAAGGGATTGTTGGGATTTTTTTTTCCTCAGATAGATCTTTCTAACGAGATATTGTGCATGACAAACAAAGATCATATGCCCAAATTATGAATCCAAGAAGTTGGAGTTCCAACTAATCCCAATGGGGCCCACAAAATTTTGGCACTCATCTTCTAGGGTTAGGTTTTTGGATTATTAGGGCTTTTTATCATTCATCAATAATAAAACGGCCTGCAGTCCTCATTGTAACAAAATTAAGAAGGCATGTAGCCATCACATATCTTCTCGGAGATAAACTAACATCACCCTAGCTAGTTTTTCTTATGTCTGTAAACAATTTTCAGCAATTGCTATTTATTAATCAAAGTTTTGTTTTGTTGTACCTGTGTGTTTTAGTTTGAATATGTATTTCATTTCGCTCCTTCATAAATCCAGGTCATTCCATTAGTACATTCAGTTGTACTTTATCTTGACAACTTCTCGATCAACTTCCTCTTGACTCATTATTCTCTTTATATCATTTGCTTTGGCATCTTATTTTCTTCTATTGTGGCTTCTCTTTGAATCCATGACATGAATACTAGTAGTCATCTTCCTTCTTGTTTTGTGAACTTTACCTTGTCCACTTGTAGACTACATCCAAGCTTGTATAATAACAAGTTACTCCTTAACCTATTACAATACCTCACCAAGATATCTATGAGCCCAACCTCTTGGTATACTTGATTCTCTCCTCTAGAACCTCTTGAGCTTCTCTGCTCCTTTTGGGCTACTACAAATATTCACTTCCTCTGAGAATATTAACTTACCTTCCAACCTTAGCTGGAAATTTAAATGTTCTGTGCCACAATTCTTCAAGAACTTCCTAGTCTAATAATCCTTTTTATTTATACCTATAATCAACAATTTACCTCACAAATTAGTTGAAAACATAAGACCACTTTACCTCTTTGTTTGAGCTCATTAAAACGTGCGTAATTTTGTTGTAGTCTTTAATCCTTTTGTTGGATGTGTTGTAATCCTTCACTGTTCTTCCTCATCCAAAGAGAATTCTTATCCATATTGCTTTCAAATCCAAATCCATTCTACTTTTATCCAAGTATATTTCCTTCCAAATAAATTCAGTGTTCTTTCTACATAAAACTTCAATTCGTATAGTCATCAATATAAATTTCAAACAAATTTTTTTACCTCAATTAGATTTCTCAAACAATTGATGATGCAAGCTTTGAATTTCTCCTCCAAAGAGCATGACCTGAAAATATCATATCCTACTCAAATTCATTAAAACATTAAAGATTCACCTGTCATATTTAACCAAATTTGATCCTCTGCAAGTTTTACAAGCTTTGTCATTCTCTGATATTCCCACCAAGAGCTTTCTAGCTATGATACCACTTGATGTAGGAAAAATTTACTTTTCCTGTAATTTGGCTTTGAGTCCTAGATACTTATACAAAATTTGGAACCTCGATAGGTTTTATCCAAATTCAACCTTGATCTAGTTATAATTCCAAGTGGCAATTCTACCCAGCTCTTCTCTAAACGAGTTCTATCAATCTCCTTAATTCCTCTACAATTTCCCACGCAAGTGGATTGTCTTCCAATCAAAACATTAATAACAATAACCAAATATTTTCCATACATACATAACACACAATGATCCAAAGATTCATACACACAACATTTGGTGAATATTCATTTCCACTAAACCATGAAAATTTGTGCATGCATAAAATCAGAAGCATGTGTTCCCCTCTATAGGACTTATAAATATATGTAGCTACTAATTACTGGAACTTCCTTCTCCAACATCAAAACCCTACAATCAAGATTAACATTTGCAAGGAGAACATATATAATTTCCTGATCACACATAATCAATTCAATCACCCATTCATTCAAAGGTGTTCATCAACAACATATGATACCTGTATTGTTTGGCCAATTTAAGTTCTTTAAATTGTCAATCATAAATTATCAACTAGGGCAGGTAGATTGACGAAGTACAGGTGCACAATATGTGCTAGAATTTATTCGATATATCATTTTGTATTTGTTAGGATCTAAACTTAAGATGAATATGGAGGTGGTTTTTGTTAATTATATTAGTGTTGCAATCCTTAAAATTATCAGCTAATTTCTTAGGAGTTATTCTCTATCTAATTAGTTTATGGATGATATGAGAGTGATCCTACTTGTATTAGATTGTTTTGGGATTTTTGGTCTTGAATCTTTATGTTGCAACTTCTAATTTACTAAGTGCAAAAATAAATCTATTTTATCAATTGTGAAGAAATATTGTTTGAACTCAATTGTTTAGGAGAAGACTCTCACACTTTTACTTATTCAATTTTCATTCAAACAAGATATTTCAAACAACAACTATACTATGAAGTAAACACACTTGAACTATGCTAGATAATAAGCAAATGAAGTAACCATGATGTACCAGGTATAAAGAAATTCAAGTAACAAACTAAACTAGGTATGAAGCAAATGAAAGTACTTATGAAAATAACAATTCATTAGCGAATCCATTATGCTGCATTTCCACACAAAACAAAGTATTCAAGGAATGAAAAGAAAATGAATTGCAAATGGTCAAGATCTATCATTGTTCATAGGGGCCCTCCACAGATCAATTATAATCTCCAATCAACACAACACATACACACAAAACCAATTCTATTGCTGGCAAATGAAATTCACAAACTGTTTCAAAATTACATCATCCGGTGTGCGCCAAATCACAGTGTTGCCATAAGTTTTATAACAGGTCTCTGGCATAACAACATGAGTAATTTAAGCCTAATATCTTTATCTTAGCTAAAATATATCCCTAAACCTTCAATTTTCTATTTCGAAAGCAAATTGATAAGATTTTGATTGGACTCGGATTCTGTTTCAGTGACAATCTTGCAGTTGACTTGGGGTTTGACCGTGATCTCCTGCGCTTATCTTAATGAATACTTTCAAGGGGATAGGAAGGTATCCACGAGGAAACCATCCTCTATCCATCTTCATCCTCCATTTCTGACCTCGAGCTTATAAACCTTACAAACAATGGAGATAGCTACAGAAATATGGATTAGTTGTGGAAACAAACCGATTCAGTAACCAATTGCATTCTTTAACAAAAAAATAGGGCATAAAGTAAAACATGAATAATAAGACATATTATTTCATACCTTCATCGAAACCTGGTGGATACAGCTTTAGTTAGGTGGTAAATATATAGGAAAAGAGAAGAATATTAAGCAAAACGGGATGTCATGGTAAGACAATCTTCAGACTCTACATTCCCCCAGACTGTAGATTTTGTATGTCCTCATACACTTTTTCCTTGTTAGTCACTTGTGCCTCCTGCTTATCACCTCCAAGTTTCACTACTTTCTTCTTTTTGGCAATTATTGGCATTCAAGGTTTTCTCATGAGAATTTTGTATTTTAAACTGATAATCTCTCTTTGCATAATTTTGTTTTCCTTCTTCAGCTTTTTGTTTTTCTTATACCACAAGCTCTTAAAGGATGAGATTGTCACTTTTTGCAATCTGGATCTGACTTTGTGTCTTCAATGCATGATTCTCATTCTTGAGATACCAATTCAACATTTCTAATTCAAAGATATCCCGCTTTAATATGTTTGAGGCTGATTGTTCCTTTACTTGGTTGCTCCCTTCTCCAAGACTCTGAATTGTTTCTTTGGTTGTTTTCGAGCTTTCCTTTCCAATGACTCTATATAGTCATATATTTCCTGTTGAACAGGGTTAATACCCGGACTATGCACTAGGATTCTTAGAGTTGAGCTGTAAGGTTGTGGTGATACTCTCGGTGATGACCTCGGTGACCCTTTTGGAGAACTTCCAGGGTTTTCAATTTTCTCATCCTTTTTTGGTTCATTCTCTATTGCCTCATTCTCTATTGGCTCATTTCCCTCAAGGTCAATGTACTCTATAATTTGTGAGATTGTCTGTGGGACTGTGCTCAGACTTGTACTCCTCCTCAATCCTGAGGTTTGTATTTTCTGTACTTTCCTTCTTTTAGTCTTCGATTTTTCTTCTTGAGGAGGGGTCTTAGTTTGTGAGAATTCTTCTTTACTTTTTCTGGCTTCCTTTCTTCTAACTTAGGTTTCCCCTCTTCATTTTCTACAAAATATTTATTATAAGAAGCTCTTCTTCTGATAATTTTGTCTGATTCTAAGGTGTCTACTCCTTTATTACTTCTATGGTTCTATTTCTTCCTCTAGGGGGCCTGCTGCTGCTTGTTTTTTCTGGGGATCTTTCTTCAAAATGGTTCCTAACCAGGAAACTCTCCCAGTTATCCCCTATACTCTAAAGATGGAATTCAACTAATATTTTTATCATGCCATGATGATACATGGTGTTTTCTATACATTGAATTTTCTTTTAAATGTTTGTAGACATTTTATTGAGACTATTTAAGAGGAAGTGGGGAAGATTCATCTGGTGATATTCAAGGAAATGCATCATCATCCTAACATGATAAAAATACATGTGCCCAAACCTACCCTCACAAGTGACAAACTTTTCAAGCACAAGTAATAACTTTCTCCCTTTATTCTTAACAAATGTGCTGGGAATACCTTTCTTGTAGACAGTAGTGTCCATGTTTGGATTTTTGAGGAAGAGCTTCCAATCCTCGCATCAATTCCCCTGTTCTTAAACCATTTTCCCCTACTCCTTGGTAGCTTAGTAGCCTCCTTGATCATAGACTTTGTTATGGTGAGCTTAATTTCACCTATTTCGGCTTCAGTCCCATCAAATGAGCATGAAAATGTCTTGGTTACTTCCCTATGAAAGCCATTGAATTTTTCAATGAACTGCAGCCATTGTCTCTTTTACAGCAGCTCCTCAGTTTGTGGGTAACCCTCCAAGAATTGCTTCCCCGCTAGCTCAGTTTGAACAATTATCCCCATTCTGAAGGATGCTTTTCCTCGAAGACTGGTTACCTTGACAAGATTTGGTAGGGTTTGCTAGTGACAGAAAGATGGAGTAGCTATGAAAATTCAAAGGAGTGTAAGAGTAGGGAAGAATAGATGAATTATCATCAGGGTTATAGGAATGAATCCAATCGTTAGGCGCATTTAAACTGATGATTTGTTAATGAGTAGGGAAGAATAGATGAATTATCATCAGGGTTATAGGAATGAATCCAATCGTTAGGCGCATTTAAACTGATGATTTATTAATTACTTCGGCAGATTTGGAATGGGTTTGTGACATGAATTTTTTAAGTGGTGGCATATGATATTTTGTTAGGCGACCATCACCCTTAGGTTATAACGGTTGCATTTTAATTTCCGGTAGTAATATATCTTCGTAATCATATATACAATATAGCCTTCCCTATTGTTAAATTAAAGTAGCACGTACCTTTGATCTACTTTTGTTAACCTTATTTGTTGTCATTTGATCTCCTGCAGGTACTTTGCTCTATCAGTCATCGTTTAATCCAAATCACCAAGTGTCCTTGTAGGCTCCAAAAATTTATTAGGCTACAGAAAGTTGTCTAAGCTACAGAAAGTTGCTGATTCTGTAGCTGTGAAAGAAAACTTTTTAATAAAGGGACTTTATTATTATTTTTTGAAAGGAAAATTTGAAGTGCCAACAAAAATTGGTTTTCATGTTTATACCTTTATCTATATATATATAATATATATATATATATATATATATATATATAATTCACTTATTTTTTTATTTTTTTTAAGAGTAAATTGATGTAAAAATTTCTAAGGTGGAAAAGGAGAAGAATTCTTCTTGAACATCTTCAATTCTAAATTATCTTGAAACATTTTAACAAATTCCTCTTTTGTTAATAGATTTTTCTAAAGACTAAGTCGATGTCCATTTACTAATAGAGGAGTTTTCTCTTCATCAAGAGTCTTGATTCTAACTGCACCATTGTCAAAGATTCAACTTCATAAGGTCCAAGCAAATGGGCTTGGAATTTTCCTTAAAAAAAAATTAATTTTGAATCAAAGAGCAATGCCCAATCTCCCGGATGAAATTTCCTTTCTTTAATGTACTTATCATGCCATATTGACCTTTGTAGTTGAACTATGCTAGCTCTCTAGAAGGCTTCTTGTCTGATTTCATCGAGCTCATTTAGTTGTGCCATTCTTTGCTTTTTGGCTTCTGACAAGTCAAGATCTAACCGGACTATTGTCTTATAGGTTTGGATCTGGAACTCTATCGGAAGTAAGACTTGCTTCCCATAAACAAGTTCATAGGGAGTATGCCCTATAGTATTTTTCCATGTAGTTCTGTAGGCCCATAAAGCTTCTGGAAGCTTTTCCACCCAATCCTTCCTGTGTAGATGTACAGTCTTGGTAAGGATAGCTTAAATCGCCTTATTTGTGGATTCAACTTGTCCATTGACTTGTGGATGGTATGGAGTGGACTTCCGATGTTTTAGCTTGTATTGGTCCACAAGTTTCTACACTAGTCTGGATGTGAATTGCGTTCCTTGATCTGTTACAATTTCTCTTGTGATACCAAAAAGAGTAAAAATATCCTCAAAAAGAAATGAAACCGCAACATTTTCAGTAGCAAAAGGAAGTGCTTTAGCCTCTACCCATTTAGTGGCATAATCAGTACATACTAGAATATACTTCTTTTGCTTTGAAGGTGGGATAATTGCTCCAAAAACATCCAGTGCCCACTTTTCAAATGGTTCGATGAGTACCTCTGGTTGTAGTAGCATTTCATTTGAAAGAGTAGGTTTTCCCATTCTCTGACAATTGTCACATCTCTTAACATATTCCTTGGTGTCCCTGAAAATGGAAGGCCAATAATATCCTAAAAGAAAGATTTTGTAAGCAGTTCTTTTGTCAGAAAAATGTCCTCCACATGGCTCATCGTGACAAGATTTAAGTATTTCTGGTATTTTGTCCTCTCGAACACATCTTCTGATGATGAGATCTAGTCCTGTCTTATATGATTCTTAATTTATCCATGAATAAGATGTGCTATTGTGGACTATTCTTCTCTTTTCTCTAGGAGACAAATGAAATGGAATTTTTCCTGTGGCAAAATATTTAGCAATATCTGCATACCAAAGTGATTTAGTAGATACTACAAAAATATATTCATCAGGAAGTTTATCTTCTATGGGTTGATCATTATTTTCATTTTGTATTCTAGATAGAAAATCGACAATTGTGTTTTGTTTTCCTCGCCTATCTAGAATTTTTATGTTGAATTCTTGTAAAATTAGGAGCCATCTAGTTATTCTTCCATTAGTGACTAGTTTATTCATTAGGTATATAATGGTAGAATGGACTGTGTGAACAAAATTTTCATAGCCAGTTATATAATGTATGAATTTGTTAATGGCATGAACTACAACTAAAAACTCCTTTTCAATTACAATATAATTTAACTCTCTAGGAGTTAAATTTTTACTGGTATAATAGATTGCATAAGGAGTAATATCTTTTTGTCCTAACACATCCCCTAAGGCTGAATCTGAAGCATATATTGAGATATGGAAAGGCAATTTCCAATTAGGTCCTTTTAAGGTAGGTGCTTCAGAAATTCTCTTTTTCAATGTTTCAAAGGCAGCTTGACATTCAGAATCCCAATTGAATTCACATTCTTTGGTGAGTAGTTTAAAGAGCGGGGATGCAATTTTTGTGAAGTTTTCTATAAATATTCTATAGTATCCATTAAAACTGAGACAAATTCTAACATCCTTTTGAAAACTTGGCACTGATAACTTAGAAATGACTTCAACTTTAGATGAGTCTACTTTGAATCCATCTCCTGAAATATGATGACCTAAAAAAATTCCTTCGTTAAACATCATGAAGCATTTTTCAAGGATTAATGAAAGATTTGTTTCTTTACATGTTATTAAGACTTTGTCTAAATTTTCTAGTGCTTCATTGAAAGAATCCCCGTAGACTGTGAAATCATCCATGTACACTTCCACATAATCATGAATAAAGTCAGAGAAAATGTTGAGGACTGCTCTTTGGAATGTTGCTAGAGCATTACATAACCCAAAGGGAAGTACCCGATAAGGAGAAGTTCCCCATGGACAAGTTAACATGGTTTTATCTTGATCTTCAAGGGCTACCTGAATCTTGTTATATCCACTGAACCCGTCCAAGAAGGAAAAATATTTTTTTCCTGCTAATGTGTCTAAGACCTTGTTAGGTCCCTATAATACTCGTGATTACCCCATTACTATTGTAGTTGTATCCCTAATTAATAATTTTGTGCCCCTATTGTCCCCATATTGTTATTATTGTGCCCCAAAGAATCCCTCTATTGTTATTATTGTGGCTTTATATTATTATTGTTAGGTCGGTTGGGTTATATTGTGACTCCTTAGACTCCTATATATAGAAAAGAGGTTTTGTCATTTGAAACATCCAAGAATTGTTCATTTATGAAATGTAAAGGAGGTTGCCCCCTTGAAGAGGCTAAATTCTAAGGCATTGATCTATCTTTTCTATCTTTTTGTAAGATTGTTTCATAACATTTGGTATCAGAGCTTTGGATTCTAGGGTTTCACTGCCCCAAATAGGTCATCATGGCATTTTCACTATAACTTTTTTTTCTGCGACATTTCAAAAGCTAAAATAAAAAAACCCATTTGAGACGAAATCACACTGAACCTCAGGTCTGACTTTCAAAGCTTTTTGCACTATATTTGCAGAGATATGATTTGAGGAAGTTGGTCTTTTTGAAGACTCTTGAATTATATTCCAAACAGGTGACCTAGGAAAAATCGTCATAACTTTCTCTCTGAGCATCGGAACGAAATTTCGTAAGAAGGTACAGAAAGAGGACGGACTGTAGTTTCTTGTATATATTGTTCAGAGCCAAAGGTTGAAGCAGTGACTTGTGGAACGTCATACAAGTTCGCTCTACTGAACTAGTCTATAATCAGGTCACTGTGGGAGATTTGGCATAACTCTTCCCTGGAGAATCAAATTTGGACCAAACTGGTGGCATTGGAAAGAGGACGCAGAGGGTTACCGTAATTTGCAATTTCAGAACTGGATGATTAAAAATTATAGAGATACATCAGATTTAATATCAAGCTCCTACAAAGTGAAAAAAGGTGTGTAGTTCTTTTTAAATTTTTGCATAGGCTTGGTTTGAAAAATTAGTTTGAAGGAATTCAAAGGGCATAGTAAAGCATTATTATCGGTAATTGATGCCTCGAGTAAAGAAAATGCAAACATCTAGTAAGCAACCTGAAAGCTCTAGCATGACTCATGAAGAAGAGGAAGAAATGCAACATGATATATCAAAATTACGAGACCAAGTGCAACAAGTGTCACTTGCACAAAAAGTAACAGAATCTAAGATGCATGGTTTAAAGAAAGATGTAGAAGCTAAGATGGATGGTTTAAATAAAGGCATCAAAGCTAAGATGAATGAAGTGGAAGCTAAGATGGATGATTTGAAGATAGATTTGAAGACAAATTTGAAAACAGTCATGGAAGATTTGAAGACAGATTTGACAAAGTTTCTACAAGAAATGCTTACCAATGGTGAAAGGGTAGTAAAGGAAACTCATGATGAAAAAAAAGAAATGTTAATCATGATTTCATAGACTCTAATGTTGTATCAAAGACCCACCATATTCCAAAAATTAATATGAGGAAGTTTGATGGCAAGGATCTCGCAACATGGATATTACAGATGTAGCAATTTTTCGATCTCAATAATGTGCAAAACAAGAAAAACGTACGTATTGCAACTTTATATTTGGAACCAAATTAGTTTGTATGGTATCAATGGTTGTGCTCTCGTAAACAAATTATCACTTGGGATTTTTTTACGGAAGAATTGACAGCACATTATGACGATACAAAAAGCAATACTTTTTTTAGCCAATTGATAAGTCTCAAACAAAAGGGTTCAATAATGGAGCACATTAAGGAGTTCCAAAAATTGAACATAAGGGTAAAAGATATTCCAGAGGAGCATAGGATTGATGTGTTCATAGGGTCTTTAAAGGATAATATCCAACATGATGTTCGCCTTTGGGAACCTGATTCATTAGAGAAGGCATTCAGGTTAGCAAGCAAAATGGAAAGCAAAATTATGGCAACCAGGAAGCATACCACTCACAACTATAAAGACGGAAGTGTTGTTGTCCCTAGTCTTCC
>APFE030487933.1:52690-64015 GCA_000404065.3 Pinus taeda
GATCAATTTCGGAGTATCTCATCAAGTGGAAGAACTTATCTGCTGAAGATTCCACATGGGAGGATGATAATTTTATATAGAAGCATCCAGAACTACTCAAGCATTGAGGACAACACTTTTTGAGGGAGAGGGGCATGTTAGGTCCCTATAATACTAGTTATTACCCCATTAGTATTGTAGGTGTATCCCTTATTAATATTGTTGTGCCCCTATTTTCCCCATATTGTTATTATTGTGCCCCATAGAATCCCTCTATTGTTATTTTTGTGGCTTTATATTATTATTTTTAGGTCGGATGGGTTATATTGTGACTCCTTAGACTCCTATATATAGAAAGGAGGTTTTGTCATTTTAAAAATCCAATTTATGTAATGTAATGTAAAGGAGGTTGCCCCCTCGAAGAGGCTGAATTCTAAGGCGTTGATCTATCTTTTCTATCTTTTTGTGAGTTGGTTTCATAACAAACCTAGTCTATGAAAGGTAATGGAAAGTGGTCTTTTAATGTTTCTTTGTTTAATTCCATGTAATCAATGCATACTCTCCATTTTCCATTCTTCTTAGGAACAATTACTAGGGCTTAAACCCACTGACTATCAGATATTGGATAGATGAAATGCACATTTAATAGTTTCCGCAACTTTTCCTTAACAATTTCTTTTAGGTTTGGGTTCATTCTCTGTTGAGGTTGTCTAACTAGTATTGCATCTTGTTTAATGCAAATATGATGTGTGAAAGTTTTAGGATCAATCCCTCTCATGTCACTATATTCCCATGAAAAAGCAGAAGAATGTTTCTGTAAAATTTCTATCAATTGATTCTTTTGCATTTCTTCCAAGTTTTCATTGACATTCAAAGTTTTTCCTGGAAATATTTTTATTGAGGAATTCCTTGCCCTACAAATCCAACTCATGCTTTACCCCTTGAGATATGTACACATAAATCACAAATATTTGCAAATGGTAGTTGGGAAATATCTCCTTTCCCAGTTAGGTTAAGGAGATCAATCCATTCATCTTTAATAGCTCTGAGTAAGAGGGATTTTAAGGTTTCTTCATCCAAATTATGCATTTTTTCTCTTTTAACATTATAAAAAAACCTTTCTACCAAGTACTCCATATTTTTGTCTTCTTTTTATATCATTTTGAAGACTTCATCTTTAAGGTTACTAGGCATACAATAATCTCTATATTTGCCTAAGAAATCCTCTTTCATTTGTCCCCATGTTGTTATAGAATGCACACCTAGACTCATTAACCATTTTAATGCTGAGTCTTTTAATGTGATAGGGAACAATTTTAACTTTTGAGCATCATGTAGATAGTCATATAATCTACACATTACTTCAAATTCAAAGAGAAATGTCTCTAGATCTTCATTTCTTTTCCTGTGGAAACTAGGAAGAATCGAGGGTGATATATTTTTCATTGTGAGGGTTGTATCATCAAGAATAGGGAATCCAGAAGGATCTTGGTTTCCTCTGCCTCTACCCCCTCCTCTACGTCTACCTCTTCCTCTTCCTCTTCCTTCAATCCTATCTTCTTCACCATGGACATTGTGTACTTCTCCTTCCCCTTCTTCAACCATGATGCATTCTTCATAACTAATATAGTGTTCTTCTAATCTTTTTGGTTCCTCTATCAATGGTTGTTAAAATAAGTTTCTGATTCCTCTTCTTCACTAGGAACTTCTATTTTTTCTCCTAAACTTTGTTCACCAATGGAGGATAGAAAAAATTACTCCTGTAGTTGGGGATGTAGATTTTCTTCAATTACAGCGTTAGTAGATGAAGTGGTTGAAGTTCTGGACTGGATTTATGATCTTGAGACTTTAGGAAGTCTTTGTCAACCTCTAAATGGAATTCAGGTTTGAGTAGGTGGTGTTGATTCTCGAAGTCTAGGTGAAGTAAGTGGATTTGTGGGAATTAAACTTCTTCCTTGCCCTACAAATCTACCTCTAGAGTCTCTATCCCTACGCATATCATGTTTTGATTCTTTCTTTTTCTTAACTTCTATTTGTACCTCCCCGGCAGTGATGCCACAATGTTTGGCCAATTTAAGGTCTTCTAATTGTCAATCATAAATTATCAACCAAGGCGGGTAGACTGACGAAGTACAGGTGCACAATATGCTAGAAGTTATTCGATATGTCATTATGTATTTGTTAGGATCTAAACTTAAGATGAATATGGAGGTGGTGTTTGTTAATTTTATTAGTGTTGCAATCCTTAAAATTATCAGCTAATTTCTTAGGAGTTATTCTCTATCTAATTAGTTTATGGATGATATGAGAGTGATCCTACTTGTATTAGATTGTTTTGGGATTTTCGGTATTGAATCTTTATGTTGCAAATTCTAATTCACTAAGTGAAAAAATAAATCTATTCTATCAATTATGAAGAAATATTATTTGAACTCAACTGTTTAGGAGAAAACTCTCATGCTTTTGCTTATTCAATTTTCATTCAAACAAGATATTTCAAACAACATCTATACTATGAAGTAAACACACTTGAACTATTCTAGATAATAAGAAAATGAAGTAACCATGTTGTACCAGGTATAAATCAATTCAAGTAACAGAATAAACTAGGTATGAAGCAGATGAAAGTACTTATGCAAATAACGATCCATTAGTGAATTCTTTATGCTGCATTTCCACACAAAACAGAGTATTCAAGGAATGAAAAGAAATCAAATTGCAATTGGTTAAGACCTCTCACTGTTTTTAGGAGCCCTCCACAGATCATTTCATAATCTCCAATCAATGCAACACGTACACACAAAACCAATTCTATTGCTGGCAAACGAAATTCACAAACTGTTTCAAAATTACATCATGCGGTGCGCACCAAATCACAGTGCAGCCATAAGTTTTATAACAAGTCTCTGGCATAACAACATGAGTAATTTAAGCCTAATATCTTTATCTTAGCTAAACTATATTGCTAAACCTTCGATTTTCTATTCCAAAAGAAAATTGATTAGATTTCAATTGGACTCGGATTCTGTTTCAGCGACAATCCTACAATTGACTTGGGATTTGACCATGATCTCCTGCGCTTATCTTAATGAAAAGTCTGAAGGGGATAGGAATGGATCCACGAGGAAACCATCCTCTATCCATCTACATGCTTCACTGCTGACCTAGAGCTTCTGAACCTTGTAAACAATGGAGACAGCTATAGAAATCCGGATTAGCTATGGAAACAGACCGACTTGGTAACCAATTGCATTCTTTAACAAAACAATAGGGTATAAAGTCAAACATGAATAAGAAGACATATTATTGCATACCTTCATCAAAACCTGGTGGATATGGCTTTATTTAGGTGGTAAATATATAGGAAAAGGGAGGAATATTAGGCAAAAAGGGATGTCATGGTAAGACAATATTCAGACTCTACATGTATTACAAGATTTAATCATATAGAAACCCTTCCTTGAATTCTTTTACTTGAATTAATTTCCACTTTTATTATACATATATTTCTCCTATATGTCCTACAAAACAAATACACACACACAAATTTTCACCTCACTTAATTCCAGATTACACAGAGATGCTTGAATTCTTCATTCATTCATACACAATGACAATAATGAGCATAAGGATGCTTTTAATCACTTTCATTCAATAAATCATGTACATACAAATAATCTGAAGCATTGTTTCTCTCTATTCACTCTCTATGATCTAATTGCACATTCATTTTGCCATTGGCTTTTCCCATAGGCTGACACTGATTAAATACAAAGTTACAAGAAAAGTATGTTTTTCTACATCCATAAATCACTCCCTGGTTTATTCCCTAAATCTCTCTAATTTATTCTATGAAGCTTTCATGATTTATTCCCCAAATCTCTCATGTTTTTCAAGGTAAATTAGTGTTTTCCTTGTGGAAAAAATATTTCCTATCCACAAATTTTCTAAAACTATACCTTATACTTTCTACAATAATTAAAGAATCTAAGAATATTTACAAACAAGGAATTATAATTATTTTTAAATGTTGAAGCCTCTTTTGGAGCTTTATCTTAAAAAATCCTTGATTTTTTTAAAATGACCTAGAAGTTCAGATGCTCCTGCATTAACATCCTTGATTCAAAGCACTGTTTTCTTGAAATGTGGTTGACATCGTTCAAACAAAACATCAGATGGGCAGGTATATAATTCAAACTTCAAATTTGTATAATTTTTTGTGGGTTTTCAAATTCAAGCTTAGAATTAAAATGAGCATGGCATTAATGTGTAAATCACATCTTATAGCGAAGGCAGCTAGATGGAAGGACACAAGCATCTATCTTGGGCTCATTTTGGCAGTCATCTTTTGGGATTTTTCTAGCAACCATGAGAAGTGGTTGAAATCCCCTCATGCATGTCACGATCAAAGCATAGCTATTATTTCCCATCCATGGTGCCTCCTATGTATTGAAAATGCAAGTGTATTATCATGACATGTCATACCAAAAAACACTAAGCCAATGATTATCTTAGTTCATGGAAAATAAAATTTGTCGTAATACATAGACTCCAACCACAAATGAGTGGCTCTTAAAAGTGTGGCTCTCATGAAGTCAAAGATCCTTTGGCACTCTTTTATTTCATGTTGAATGGCCACAACATGTCCTCAGAGGTCAATGTCATAAGTACGATGATGCATTAATAGATGTGATAACTAAGATGATATATTATTATACTGAGAAAATGAGTTGTCTTAATAGAAGTTATTATCATTTTTGTGCATAATAAGAATGGTTAGGGTGTTAGTTTTTGTTTGGGGTAGCAGCGAACAAGTGTTCTAGTCTCTATGGTGTCTAAGAGGATAAGGAACATGATATCTCCAAAACCCAAAAAAGGTTTTGTGTGAAAAGACTTGGAGACACCTCAATTAATTTTAGTAGCCAATATTTAAATACTTCTTAAGTCTAACTTAGGAAAGTTGGTTCATTAAAGTAAATTAATCAAGAAAGTTCAATTTTTCTCTAGAGACTTCACAAAAATTTAATTAATAGAGTCAAGATGATCTTAGCCATATGTTGAGTGATCATGGTCGTTGAAACTCTAATGAGAGATTATAAGATTTGGTCGAAGGGTTTGGAGGAAACATTGAGTGAGTTTGAGTAGTTCGACTACATAGTTGTAGGTATTTAGCAAGGGATTAGTTGAAGCTAAGAAAAGAATTAGAAGAATGAGATCAACAAATATTTTGGAGCATGATTCCAAAGGATTTTTCATCAGTATTTTCCAGTGTCTAGGAGAAAAAAAGGGGAGACCAACTTATCTATAGAGGAGGTCGTATTTAGCTAGTGCATGTAGCCAGTTGGTAGTGCGAGTAGAAGAGGAGCTTATTGAGTGAGCCATAGGCTAGATCTATCATCCAAAGGTAGAGAAAGTGATCCTAGAGAAGTATAAGAGGTAATAAAACTTGCTAAAGGGTGGTTCCATAGGTTGAACAAATTTCTAGGAGAAAAACTGCACATTTTCTAGAGGCAGTGCAATTAACCTGAGAAGTGTGAGTTGCCTAGAGAAGGAAATATTGAGTAGTAGAGGTAGACAGTTAGTCTCCAAATTATTTTTCTAGTGGTGATCAATATTTACCATAGGTTTTCTTCTAAAATGCAACTAGTTATAATTTATCCTACATTGTCTAATAATAATAAAACCACCATCTATTGCACTAGTTTTCCGATGAACAATTATCCCAAAACAAATAGTGTCAATTTTTTATGCACATATTTTTCAGTTCGAGTGTGTTAGAAAATTATATATTACAGAGTAATGGAACACATAGAATATTGCAGAAACATAAACACAAAAAAACATAAAACAAGAGAGATAGAAATATATGTGGTTCACCCAATTTGGGCTACGTCCATGGAGAAACAACCAGTCCTTCCTTTATATTATCTAGCAAAATGAAGAGATACAACCTACAACAAATTCGTTGTAATTTTCTCTTCACTCTCACAAATATCCTATCTCTTTCTTGCTTAGAATACACATATACATAGCCATAATACAATTCCCTCATATATAGAGAGGGGTTTCCTTCTAGGGAAAAAAACCCTAAATTAAACATAACTTTTATTGTCAGATCATCAACCTAATGAATGACTTAGATTGACTATGAATTTACAATATTTTACAAGGAAATTTTACATATATTTTTAGCTTCGAGGGCATTGCCCCTAAACCCCCGCTAGGGGGGGCTCATAAAATTTTCATCACCCCTCCCTAGACCCCCCGATGATGATCAAACAGGCAACCTTTCTCCCACATTACAAACTAGAGTCCAAAGTGATGATACCTCTGAATAAAGAAGATAATTAGACTCCACATCCAACAATCTCCGACTTGGAGACTGATTATAGAAACTCCAACGCTGATTCATTTTTTGTACAATGCTTCCCCTTTGAACTTGGTTGTTTCTCATATTCATCATCATACATGAAAACAAATTGAAACCGAGCATAATCTTAGTTTCTCCCTGGTTACAATTGTTGTTAACATATCTGTAGGATTATGGCTAGTGTGTATCTTTTCCAGCTTCAATTTTCCATCTTCCAACACTGACTGTATAAAATGGTACTTTAGTTTTATATGTTTAGTCTTGGAATGAAATGTTGAGTTATTTTCAAGATGAGTGGCACTCTGACTATCATTAAATAACCTTCCCATCTCCTGCTTCTTACCCAATTCAACCGTAAATGTTTGCAACCAAATCATTTTCTTACTAGCCTCTGTAACATCAACATACTCTGCTTCTACCATTGAAGGTGCAACAACACTTTGCATTTTTTAAACCAAAATGACAGTTATTCCACCTAGAGTAAACACATACGCTGTGGTGCTCCTCCTATTATCTCTATGACCTGCCATATCTACATCAACATATCCATGTAGAGCAATGTTTGAACCACCAAAGCATAATGCATGATTTGTGGTATCTCTCAAATACTTGAGAATCCACTTTAGTGCTATCCAATATTCTTTTCCTGGATTATTCATGTCCCTGCTTACAACTCCCACTACATGTGCAATATCAGGCCTTGTGAAAACCATTGCATACATTAAGCTTCCAACAGATGATGCATATGGAACTTTAAACATATAATCCATCTCTTCCTGAGTCTTGGGACACATCTCCTTACTTAGTTTGAAATGGTTAGCAATAAGTGTACTAACTGGTTTTGCATTTTGCATATTAAATCTTTCCAACACCTTTTGTATGTACTCACTTTGAGACAATGTTAATTTGTGATTTTTCCTATCTCTAGTTATTCTAATACCAAGGATTTGTTTTTCAACACCCAAATCCTTCATTGAAAATGAATTTGCCAATTTTCCTTTTAGCACATTTATTTCCTGCATGTTAGACCCTGCAACAAGCATGTCATCTACATACAATAACAATATAATATAACTGCCATAATGTTTCCTTTTGAGATAAACACAATGCTCATAGTGACATCTAGTATAACCTTGTTCAGACATAAACCTGTCAAATTTTAGATACCACTGCCTTTGACCCTGTTTTAAGCCATACAAGCTCTTCTTCAAGCTGCACACTAGTTTCTCCTCCCCTTTGACCTCAGATCCTTGTGGTTGCTACATATATATCTCTTCCTCCAAATCCCCATGGAGAAAGGTTGTCTTTACATATAACTATTCAATATGCAAATATTTTGTTGCTACTACACTTAAAATAGTACTTATTGAAGTCATTTTAACAACAAGAAAAATATTTCATCAAAGTCTATACCTTTCTTCTGTGTAAACCCCTTCACCACAAGTCTAGCTTTATACCTTTTTCTACCTCCATCTTCTTCTTTCAACCTGTAAACCCATTTATTCTGCAATGTTGTTTTACATGCAGGCAACCTTACTAAGTCCCAAGTCTATTTATGTACCAAGGATTCCATCTCTTCTTTCATGGCTAGCTCCCAATTCTTCCTGGTTTCTACCTACATTTCTTCTTCATAACATTCTGGTTCACCAAAATTAGTCAACAATACATAATATAATGAATGAGATTATTGTTCATGGGGTCTAGTTATCCTAGTTGATCTTCTAACACCACTTTCAGGTGTTTTAAGTGCATGTTTCTATTGTGGTTGTTGTTGTTGTTGATCATTATTATTTTCAGACACCTTTACATTTTCTGTGATCTCATCAAGCACTGTGTATTCTCTATTTTCTTTTTCCTATTTCGTTTCCTACATTTGATCCTTATACAATACCCTTTCATTGAATATGACATCTCTACTCCTAATGATTTTATGTTTTTCATAATCATAAAAGTGATAACCAAAATAATTAACACCATATCCAATAAAGGTACATTTCTTTGATTTTTCCTTAAGCTTTGTTTTATTTTCTTTATTAATGTGGACAAAGGCTTCACAATTGAAAGTATTTAAGAATGAGTAGTTTACCTTTTTACCTATCCATGCCTCCTCTAGAATACCACCATCCAAGGAACTTGAAGGGTTTATGTTAATTAGATAAACAACAGTATCTATAGCATTGGTCCAAAATTGTAAACACAATTCTGCATGCAATCTCATGCACCTTGCACGCTCCATGATTTTCTTGTTCATCCTTTTTGACACACCATTTTCCTGTGGTATTCCTAGAACTATCTTGTCTCTGCGAATTTTGTGCTCTAAACAATACTTATCATACTCTTTGTTGTAATATTCACCTCCATTGTATGATCTGAGACCCTTCAACTTCTTTCCTGTATCATTCTCAACCAAATATTTCCATTTCTTGAAAGTACCAAATACATCAAATTTATTTCGAATACAATAAATCTAAGTTTTTTTGGTTGCATCATCAATAATAGTAACATAATAATGAGAGCCACCAAGAGATGATACTTGATCAGGTCCCTATACATTTTTATGAAGAAGCTCTAATTTTTTGCTCTTCTTTTCTTTCTCAACCTTGAGATATTTGGCTCTCTTCTATTTTCCATAAACACAATTCTCACAGAAATCCAAACCAACATGCTTCAAACTCGACAACAAATTTCTTGAATGAAGAATCTGCATCCCCTTCTCACTCATGTGCCTGAACCTATGATGCCACAATGTTGCATCTACTCCTATGGAGGTTAAAGCATTGAAAAAAAAATCCATTGCATAAATACAATGTACCAACCTTTTCTCCTTTTTCTATTACCGAGGCTCCTTTAGTGACCTTCCAGGTTTTATATGTAAAAGTAGCTACACAACCTTCACTTCCCAATTTCCCTATTGAAATTATATTTTTCTTTAGATCTGGAACATGCCTTACATCCTTTAATATCCATTGGTTTCCATTATGCTATTTTATAAAAAACTTACCCATTCCAACAATTTTACAGGGTTTGTCATCACCTAGACGAACTTTTCCATAACATCCTTGAACATAATCATGAAAATGTTTCCTATCAGGTGTGGCATGGAATGAGGCTCCTGAATCTACCACCCAAGCATCAATAATATTTTCTAATATTGAAAGAAACAAAGCATCTTGAAACAAATCACATCTCACATTTTCTTTATGATTGTTTTCTTGTTGTGCATCTCCTTCTTTTCCCTTCCGAGACTTACAATCTTTCTTCAGGTGTTATTTCTTCCCGCATTTCTATCGTTGATCTAGACTTGGATCTTGTAACATTATTGGTAAAAATTCATGTAAAAATATATAAGACCACAGTCACGGGACACATATTCCAAGTTGAAGGGTGGGAAAAACATCCTAGTGGGTGTTCATTCGGTTTATTATGGTTAAGGAAATTGGCAAAGGCAATGGCAAAGGATTTGAAAAGGCATGAGACATTTATTAGTATTTTATTTATGAAAATAATGGAAATTAGGAGAAAAGGAAGGTGAAAGGTTGCAGGTTGCATGTGAGGAGGAAAATAAAGGAAAATAATGGAAATTGAGGAAATAGAGGCCTCATTAACAAAAAGGCTTATGAGGATCAGTGCGTAGGCCTAGTCAATGTAAGCTTGGTCAGTTTAGTTTTGGATCTCTCTCATTATTCTCTCTCTCTCTCATACTCATGGATACTTAGAGTTTTGTTGGAGCACTTTTGGAGAGTGTGGTATACTTGGAGTTTTGGAGTAAGAAATCAAAGGAAAAGTAATAAAGTGTAAGAGGACTTTGGGATCAGCAACTACAATGGATTTTTCTTGCAAGTATTGAGTTGCATGTATGTTTTCCTCACTGGTTTCGGCATGCATGGTACATGCATGTGGTTTCTGGTCATGATATGTCATTGGCATGGAGGATTTCCTGGATTGACAGTGGATTTACCTAGCCTTGCCATTTCCTAGATAGCCATGGTGTTGTGGGTTTATTTATTTGTTTATCTAATTGGTTCTCATGTTTCCTTTAGCTTGTGTTGAGTTATTAGTTCCAGGAGCCTTGGATGTAAAAATGCTCTAGAAGATGTGTAACAACTTGCATTGAGTTACTAGTCTTGGAAGCCTTGGTTAGACAAATGCTCTAGAAGACTTGTAACAACTTGGGTTGAGTTACTAGTCCTAGAAGCCTTGGTTGGAAAAACACTCTGGAATCCCTTGGTGGGTTGAGTTACTATTCCTAGAATCCTTGGTTGGCCAAACTCTGGAAGACCGATGATACTTGTGGGTTAAGTTACCAGCCCAGGAAGTCTTGGTTGGAAAAATGCTCTAGACGCTCGATGACAGTTGTGGGTTGAGTTACTAGTCCTGGAAGTTGGGTTGGAACAAATGATCTAGAGCCCTAGAAGGTTTGGGTAGAGACCAATATGATGATGGTTTGTGATATCTGACCGTGAGGTGGAATCACTGTTTGATGGGTTGAGGTGGTTTGACCTCTAGAATCCCTGGATGGTTTTGGATTAATGTGTTCTATGATATTCCACCTTCATGCTTGGAATATGGCAAGGGGGTGAATGGATGAAGAGATATTTAGCTCAGTCATTCTATGGTTGGGTGAAGCTTGGTAGTCCCATATCGAGTTGGATTTTGCATCATTAGTATGAGGTTATTTCTCCTTGTTATCTCATGAGTATCATACTAGTTTATATGTGGATTATATGGTTGTTGTTTCCTTGGTATTTCTATTGTTATTATGTTGGTTATGAATATGTATTATGATAGTGGCTATGTATGTCTCTCATCATTTTTTTACTTGTATATGAATGAACAATGTATCTATGGCCTAATGGATGATAATTCAACTAAGGTGATAAGGAAACAATGCCTCATAGCGAACCTTAGATAACTATGAGATCCCTATGCTTAGATTTGTTGTTTAGACCTGTAGATTTCATTAATGCCAAGTGTTT
>APFE030487933.1:64375-77118 GCA_000404065.3 Pinus taeda
TTCAAGGAGTAGATGGGAGTAGTGGAGAACACCTTCCTCATTAAGAGGGAGTGTTAGTTTTTTTTTGGAGTAGTAGAGTGGATGTGTTCTAGTCTCTATGGTGTCTAAGAGGCTAAGCAACATGAGATCTAAAAAACCCAAAAAAGGTTTTGTGAGAAAAGTTGTGGAGACACCTCATTTAAATTAATTAGCCAATAATTAAATATTTCCTAAGTCTAACTTAGGAAAATTTGTTAATTAAAGTGAATTAATTGAGGAAGTTTGATTTTTCTCTAGAGACTTCGGAAAAAGTTAATTAATGAAGTCAAGATGATCTTAACCATTGCTTGAGATGTGATAGTGACCACTGAGACTCCAACAAAAGATTATAAGAGCAGGTCGAAGGGTTTGGAGAAGACACATCAAGTGAGTTCAAGTAGTTCGACTACCCAGTTCCAGGTATTTAGCAAGGGTGCAATTGAAGATAAGGAAATCATCAAAATAAGGGGATCAATAAAGATTTGGGAGTAGGAGTTGGGAGATTTCCTTAGTATTTTCCAGTGTCTAAGAGACCAAAAGAGGAGGCTGAATTATCTACAAAGGAGGCCATATTTAGCTAGTATGCATAGCCAGTTGACAGTGAGAGTGGTAGAGGATCATGTTCAGTGAGACAGAGGCAAAATCTATTATCATAAGGAAGAGAAGTAGGCCTAAAGAATTCCAGGAGGTAGGGAAACTTGTTGGAGGGTGATTCTAAATGCTGAACAAATTTCTAAGAGTAGTAGTGCACATTTCCTAGACGCGGTGTGAATAGCCTGAGAAGTGTGAGTTGCTTGGAGAGGGCAAGATTGGGTAGTAGAGGGAGACAATTAGTCTCCAAATTATTTTTCTAGTGCAGATCAATATTTTATGGAGGTTTGCAAATGAAAGGAAACTAGTTTTAATCTTTCCTAAATTGTTGAATAATAATAAAACCCTCATCTATTGCACTGGTTTTCCCTTCGGGGTTTTTCTAGGGACAATTGTCCAAAAACAACATGTTATATTTTTGTGTATGTGTGCGTGTGTGAATACTTCTCAATACCAATATTTTATTTTTTGCAATGTATTTTATTTGTAAAGATTGCATTGGTGAATTATTCATTATTTATCGTAATATTAATTTACAAAAGACAAATAAACTACATATGATAGAAGAATAATAACCACAATCATGTTTTTTTTTGTAAGCTTGGTAGATCCTTCCATTTTCATTAATATATAAGAAAGTTACAACCACATAAAACTAGTTTGGTGGCCTCAACTTGCCCAGCGGGAAACCAAGTCTATTGGCCACCTAATCATATGATAAGCCATCTAGTAGAAAAAAGTGACAAGTCTTTCTACCCAAGCTATATAAGTTTGTATATCATGTCCTTGCCCATACTCTATTTCCCTATAAACATATATGACATCAAGCTGAAAAGTAAAAGTTATCTTCATAATTACTAATCAAAAATTAAAAATCAGCTAACATTCTAATCATCTTGAAACCAAGCAACACTGTCTATGAGTAAAGACATGGGAATTGTTTCTCTATGCGATCAAGGTTTCCATTCTGTTTTTTCATTTGGAATTGAAACTTTTGGAAATCTTGTTTGTAATTAGGGAAGTCCTACACTTTTGTCGCCATGGTCATTGAAAATTTCTCCAGGGCCTTTCCTAGGAGGCTTTTCATAATCCAATACAAGTATAGGGTCTTCTTGAACTAGGCCACTCGCCCTCGAGTATGCCCAGGGTCCGGCACCATCGTGTGCCAATCCTCCATCTCTATCGTTGTCGCACTCTCCTGGTGGTTCAGGTCGGCGCCCCATTCTTCAATCAAACTTCTAATCTCTTCACTGGTCCCCTCTCGATATGCATTAACCACTTCATTAATGAGGTTGGCGATTGGTTTCCTACCATGTCTCCTACCCGAGGAACTGGGATCTTCCTTCTGCTCGGATGCCTGAGGCCTCACACCTCAACCCCTAGCCTTCACTGCCCTTGCCATCGTAACAAAAACTTAGTGCTTGGTACTGAAATGAGTGTTGATATATCCCTATGCAGGTGGGGGTGCAAGCCCAAAAACATTTCGCGCCTAGGAGAGCCTACCTCTTTGCACACCTGCCATGGGATAAAGAACCGTAATTGACTTAAAATTAAACTTTGTCTCTTCACCACTTGCATACCCTGCAACTAGTTGAAGTCCTCCAACCCATTGAGGCATTCAATATCTTGACCCCCATGCCCATTTACATAACAACCAGAAATGAAATTTGCGAGCCCATCCTAGCTAGCTATAGCAAAATTATAACAGTTCCCCAACCCATGGTGACACAACACCTCAACATCGTCCCTACAAATGCTTTGACATAGGCCACGGGTGTGAAGCCCCAAAAGTCAGCCAACCAATTCATTACCCTACCAATAATGCAAGGGTGCAAGATTCCACTCAATCCCATGAAAAATAGTAAAGTAGAACCTAAATCTAAAGTTGACAACAACCCAATCCCAGACCCCCTAGCCTTCGAACCAAGCTAGACAACAACATTCCCCAAGGTTGACACCTTTGTCCCAGATCCCAAATAACCCCATTCGGGAGAGGAAATTTGATAGAAAACCGACACTGAGGTTATTTCAGTGAGGATGACATACTACTACCAGACTACCAATGGCAGACGTTTGCACCAACCCAATTTACCCCCACCCGGAGACAAATTGTCCCCATGCAGAACCCAATCCCAAAACTAGACACTCAGATGCATGGAGGAGGGGGAGAAAAAGTAGTATACATACCAGATTACCCACACCTGGAGTTGAAGATTCCACCTTCTCTTCTGGAATCGATGCACTTCACTGTTCGTGAAGTCCCTCCTCTAGAATCATTGCACTACAATCGTTTGGCCATGGAAATAACCTGCAGTCCTTTCGGAACACTTGCCATCTAACTCAAGACTTACCATAATAATTATGCAACCTTCCACTGTGTTGATATCCTTATGCATGCCGGGAGCCACCGCACCCATTGCCTCGAGCGTATGGGGGGTGGTGGTGGTGTACCTCAACGTACTCAACATTAACTCTATTTACACCTCAATTGAGCGCAATCATGAAAATTTTCCCAAAAAAAAGTTGTATAATTTTTGAAATTATTATTGTAATTGAATATAAAAATTATTTGATTAAATTAATTAAGGAAATAAATATAAAATATAATTTTTAAATATTATTTGAAAATATAATCAACTACCACTATTTTATGGAACAGCGAGCACTCTAAGTGATATTAGTAAAAGAATTTATTTATAAGAGAACTGGTCACTTCGAAATGACAGGTTGAATTGGTAGAAATTTTGGCCAAACCATGTTATAATAGATTAAATAAACTAATACCACTTTAAAATTTTGGATGTTTTTTTTGATACATTACTTAAATTGTGCTATAATAAATTGGGTAAATTAAAACCACTTTAAGATGTTGGGTGGTTTTTTATTTCGTCCACATTACTTAGAACTTCGAATTACCATTATGATCACCCATCACTTTTGTGTTCCAACAAACATTGTCATGCCTACTCACTGACCTTTTGTGTGTGATTCTTTTTATTACTCATGTAGTGGTGATTGTCGAGTCAAGATGAGTGTGAACTGGAAGAGTTATCTTAGTACATGGAGTCTACCAACTTATCTTTAATCAGCAACGAAATCAGTTGGCTTTTGAGCTTTTAAGAAAATTCACCAGGGAAAAGAAACACATTTCATTGACCCCACATGTTTGGCCTGGTCCCTTTTTTTACATAACTATATTAATATATATGCTTCCTTGAATTTCCTAGATAGGGAATTAATTTCATAGATAATGTATTAATGATGTTTTTGGAATATATCTATATATATATTAAAAATATATTTTGTACATTTCTAAATATATCACAAAATATAAAGAGGTATTAAAAAAATAAAGAAAATGCCCTTCAAATTCCATCCTTACCTATTCAAATTCCATCCTTACCTATAACATGTAAAATTTCATCGGATTGTGTGTTGTTTTGTATATTTTTGTCATGAGCATAATGGCACAATATTGTTATTGTTTCTCCTAGGGGCCCATCCTTCCATAAAAAAATTATAACCTTAAGAAACAAGTGTCGTATGCAGTATGGACTTTTCTACACAACTTTGAATATATAAATATATAAATGCATATTAATGTTTTGAGCACATCTAAAAATTTATTGGGTAACAAAAATGCTTTAAAAAAAAACTTACTAATAATAAAAAAAAATACAAACAATGGTTAAAATAGTTTTAAAAATCTCGATTCAAAATTCTAGTTAATTTATATTCTGAAATAGTTAACTAGGATAAATAGGCTTAAATCTAGTTTATTTATGTTTTGAATATGCATAACTATGATAAAATATGCTTTATGCTTTTATTTTGAATATACTTAACTATGATAAAATATGCTTTATGCTTTTATTTTGAATATACTTAACTATGATAAATAGGCTTAAATCTAGTTTATTTATGTTTTGAATATGCATAACTATGAAAATATGCTTTATGCTTTCATTATCACATGGTAGTTAATTTATATTCTGAATATATTTAACTATAATAAATAAGCTTAAATTTAATTAATTTATATTTTGAATATGCATAGTTATGATATATATGTTTAAGGCTTCATGCTTTGACATTTACGTTTTGATGTTTATGTTTTGATGTTGAATTATGATAGATGAAATTTGATATAAACTTATTAATGTTAAAATATTAGATAACATTAAGTTTCACAAATTAGCCAATGCAAGAATCATATATATTATTATGTAAAGTAGGTATTTAAAAAATGAAAAATAAATATAAAAATTCACATTTACTTTTTTTTTAATCCACAAGGATGCGTGTAAAAAATAAGGGGTTGCATTGTGATTTTCATACACAACAATATTTATTTCCATGAAGTATATTGAACCCATTATACAATAATAGGGTGTGAACCTATAATTCAAACCCTGAAGAAACATTCTTTATAGTCTAACTGGAGTTTCATCTCTATTGTCCACCTTGCAAGAATAGGACAATTGAAGTTGTAGGAAGCCCAAAAGATTTTACCTTTAATTTTCTTCATTGATTGATAAGACAAAAATCAACTAGTTGAAGTTCACATTCCAAAAGGCCTTAAGAATAAGAAACAAATCTCCTTGATAGTTGATGTTCCAAGGAAACCCTTTAATAGATAATGCTTCTTGATGCAAAAATAATGGAGGAGATAGAGGGAAAGGAAATGAAGAAAAAAGGAAATAACAGGAAAAAAACTAAGGAAAAAGAAACATGCTTGAATATTGAAAGAGGAAGTGGCAATAAAGTTTGTCCATGCATAAGGAGCAAAGAATCTTCCTTAACCATGGAAATTTTCAATTGGTATCAATAATTAGTAATATATTAAATCGTAGTGTGCATCTCATTTGTAAATATTCCTAGAGAAAAATAAAATTCTTAACCAATACTAGTTTTTCCATTTAAATTTCTACTAAAATTTTATTCTGTCTATATTAATAACTAGGTGGATAAGTTTGGATGTATAATAACTTCAATTTGATATGATTTAGGGATATTTAAACTATATCATATATTACTTTTACATTAAATTATCTATAACTATATATTCTCCCAACACTCACAATATTATATTCCTTGTCCGACATTCACAACTTTAGATTCCTTGTCCAATATTCTCTTGATATTTAATTCAATAGACTATTGAATCATAGTAGTATCTTGAATTAGTAGGATTGTTAAAGTTAATTGAGTAATGTTGAAACAAATATCCATTGTCATTATATTTTTAATTCAAAATAATTAATTCAAAAAATATTGAATTTACAATTCAATATAATATTTCTAATAAATAATAATAATACTCTATAATATTAATATATATAATATATATATATATATATATATATATATATAATATATATATATAATTTAGTAATAATTAAAATAATATTTTCACATATCTATTAACACAAAAAAATATTTTATTGAAATCAAATAAAATTACAATTCAATTACATTTATTTAAAAAAAAAATGGTACTCGCTAGAGCAATATATAATATAATATATGAAAAAAGTAGTAATCAATTTCACTCCATTTCAAAAGTGTCTAATGGTAATGTATTGTCTGTTTTATCCTTTAATATGTTTGTTCTTATTCATATTGGATTCAGTTAAGCTTCAAAATATATTTAAGGTCTAAGATATATCTAAGATTTTTTTCTCAGCCCTATTTTTAAGTTATCAAGTGTGTTGCTATGCAGCCAAGGGATTGTACTTTTTGTTTTCCTATGAAATATCAAAAGTATGTTTTTTTTTAAATAAAATGACAAAATTGCTGAAATTTTCCAAGCGTGTCTAGACCTAGGCATCCTAGCAGGTAGCATGTATCTCACTGGGGGAAAGCCAATATGTTCATGCTATCGAGAGACTTACTATTCCAAAAAGAATTTATGGTAAGAAATAACATTGCTAATACAAAATTCATAATGCTAAGAAAACCACACTACAATACAATGTTTGCAATGGGAAATATATAATTTCAATATAATATTTAATAAATAATAATGATTATATTATATATATATATATATATATATATATATATATATATATATATATATATATATAATTATAATTATAATTTTAACAATAATTAAAATAATTTTCACGTAAATGTATTACTATATAAAAATATTTTATTGAATAAAAAAACATTACAATTCAATTACATTTATTTTAAATTAAAAAGAAAACTCATTAAAGCAAATACTAAATATAAAATATGTGAAAAACGAGTCAATTTCGCTCCATCTGAGAGGTGTCTAATGGAAATGTGTTGTTTGTTTTGTCTTTTAATCTATTTGATCCCATTCAAATTGGATTAAGTTAAGCTTCAAGATATTTTTAAGGTCTAAGATGTATATAGGATTTTATTCTTAGCCTAATTTTTAAGTTATCAAGTGTGTTGCTATGTAGCCAAGGGATTGTACTTTTTGTTTTCCTATAAAATATCAAAAGTATGTTTTTCCTTTTGAAAATAAAACGACAACATTGAAGAAAATTTTAGGCTTACATAGACTTGGGTGTCCTGGTAGGTAGCATACATTTCACTTGGGTCAAGCCAATATGTTCATGTTATCAAGAGACCTACTATTCCAAAAAGAATTTATGGCAAGAAATAACACTGCTAATACAGAATTCATAACGGTAAGAAAACCACACCACCAATACAATGTTTGCAATAGGAAACTAAGCCACAAAACATAAGATGATGCTTGATAACCATGTAAGTACATGTTACAACACAAGAAGAGAACAACAAACCATGACTATGATGTTGTTAAGAAACATGGTATAACAGTATGCCAATAGTCTCAATTATTTAACCATGCCACACAAAGGAAATGGTGCAAGATGATGGATCCACCTTAATCACGGATCTAGGAAGTGTCAAGAGCATGGAAAATTTTAGGGGCGAATTTTCGCCCTTTGGCTAAATTAAAGGGTTTTAAATTTTTAGTGGGTGAATATTTTGTATCCTAGTACATTTTTACAAATCTCCTCAAATTTATTTTATAAAAAAATTAGGTATGGAGGTTAGCCCACCTTATTTTAAGGGACAGGGTAAAAAAGGTAAATTTAGCCCTTGAAATTAGGAGTTACAAATTTTCAAGAATAAGTTTTATTTAAGTGAATCCTATGGGCCAAATACCATATTTATAAAAGAGGTATGGTAAATTAATAAAAATATAAATAAAGTGGAGGCATGGTAAATAAATAAAATATTTTTTTATATTTACTCCATAAGTCACCTTATATTTACGAACACTCAAAAAATGTGTTATATTTAGGTGAAACCTAAGGGAAAAATACTATGGGCCAAATACCATGGGCTAGATTATTATTAATACCATGAAAAAAACATTATTAACCCTAATATTAGTATTAATAAAAATAAAAATCGCACATGGTATTGACCCATGGTATTCACGTGGAATGTAACCTATTTAAAGGGAGGAATTAAACCATCATAGATCCATCTTTACTCTAGATCTACTAAGCCCCGAGAGGGATCAAATATGGTGATATGCAAACTAGCATAGAGTGAAAAATATTTGATCCCTCTAGGGGCTTGGTGGATCAAGAGTAAAAATGGATGTTGGAATGCATGTTAAACATTTTAACTTGGTTAAAATAAAAGTCAGTTATTAATTTTATTAATTTATAAATTACTAATAGTAATTTTTAAGCTCCAGGTTTATGATAACCCATGGTATTGACTCATGGTAATATCATGGTATTCATGTGAGCATAGACTATTTAAAGGAGAAATTTTATCATTTTAGATCCATCTTTATTCTGGGTCTACCAAGTGCTCAGAGGGATAAATAGATTTCATCCCTCTAAGAGTGGTAGATGTGGAGTTAAGATGGATATAGCTTGGTTTTTATGATAATGAAGATATTAAATAGACTTAGGAAATTATAGTGTAAAACATTTTAAGGTGAATGGTTAAAGCTACATTTAGTCACTTCACAAAATTTAGTAAAAAATACCAATATCTCCATTAATATTGGTTTTTCTGGTTTAACGAAAAAAAAATTCAAAACAGTGAAACCTTATCACTCTTTCCGCATCACCCTAGCAGGAGATTTCCCACCATTTTTCAAACATTCTCAATATGATATCTTCATGAAAAAGTTTAGGTATTGATGTTGGATTAGTTGTTTGAAAATAAGTTGGTTTTTACAACCTTTCATCTTTTGTGCCATTCTTAGTTTGTCCTAATGATCTGTAGGGGTTGGAGCCACTGCACCGTATTTTCCTAAAAGGTGGAGATTGTTCACCAAAAACGAAATTAATTTACATGTTACAATGTTGTTAAAAAATGCGAGATGTAGGAGGATAGTGAATTATGCTAATAAGCAATTTAGATTGGGAGAGACATAATTAAATTTTATTATTTAATTGAAGATTTCTAATTAAAATAATAATAAATCTACATTTATATATTCTTATATTGATTGGAAGGCTTCTCACAATGGTCACTTCTTTCAATTAGATCCCTTTCAACTCTTTGGGATACCTAATACTTTTTTATATAATATAGTTGGGGTTTGTTACTTGTTGGCATGTTGGGGTAAACAAACATGATGTGTTTTTTTCTTTATCTCATAGTTGGAGCCTATGGAATAAGAAAGAAATTCGATAACTTGAAAAAAGTGGTAGCTTGACAAAAGCTGTAGAGAAAAGATTAATCTCTCCTACTTTGATAGAGTTGGTGGTCAATATCAACACCTACAAGAACTTTGTTGTCGAATATTATCAATACTAATAGAAGGATATGAAAGAGTGTATTGTAAGAAACTTAACAAACACGGCCACTGAAACTTGGAACATTGTTTGTAGGAAGAGAACATTATGTTTGTTTTTTCCAAACATGTATGTTAATATATTACAATTTAATGATTATGTTTTCTTATTATCATATATGGTTTCATACTTTAACAAAACATTCGCCAAGACTTCACAATGTTTTATTATTCAGTAAAATATTTACCAAAATCTTACAAGATTTTATAATTCAGTGAAAGATTCTCCATCACTGTACAAGATAATATAATCTGGTGAGAGATTTGCCAAAAAAATTATATATACATATTATATTATTGATAAAATCGCCTCCCATTTTTCCTATGTATCATGGGGATTAGCCCATTTATTATACATATAAATATAGGGTGGTTCTTAAAATTTTCCTTGGTCAAGAGGGATCAAACCTTTGAGGTGAAAACTTCTTTTATAGTGCAAAACTTGAAATTATGTTTGCAACTCAAGAAATTTTGTGTCCTTGCCACTTGATAGATCCATGATTAATGTGGATCTATTTATCTATCTATATATGAATATCATTTTTCATGGTTTAAATTGTATTTCTGAATGCATAAATATATTCAATGCCTTAAAAACCCCTTTGGCCACTTGAATTGTGTAGACTAATCAACTTAAACGTGTAATTCCGATAAAAATTTTATTAGAATTCATCCAAAATTAATTAAAAAAATATACTTTAAAAGGGACCAAAAATTAAAATAATGAGATTACTTATATTTTTTAAACATACCATTTTATATTTTCAATTCTTTTATATTATATGTATATATTTTCTTTTGTTTAACCCCACATGCACATATTAAAATATTCTACTTAACATGGGAATCCACATTGAATTTTTTTATGACTAGAAATATTTTAAATGTCACATGTTAACTTTATATTGAGAATTGAATGAATCAAAAATCTAGATTTCATTATTTTGATTAAGAACTAATTAATTTTTATAACTTTCAATTACCTTTTTTCTACATTGAAATATTTTATTATGGTCAACATTAACATAGTTTTTATCTCCCTATATACATATATATATGAAATTGATCTTGAAATAAATTAATGTACAAATGAAATTGATCTTGAAATAAATTAATTAGTACAATTTTGTTTTGAAGTATTTTTAAAAAGAATTATACATCCCAAAAGTGAAAATATAGGAATTGTTTATTTGTAGTTACATTATTTTATGTAAGGTTAATATAAAATTACATCACTTCGCATGGATATCAGAATATTTTATTTATGGTTTAGAGTGAATATACTTTTTACCACATCTCTAAAACACCAAACATGATTATCCATTTTTGTTTTCGATTATAGTAGAGATTATTATTTTTATTTAGATGATATCCTATTTTTATTTTAAAATGGAAACATCTCAACTCCACTTTGCGCATGGATGGAATTACACATCACCCTCATACTAGGCTATAGAATGGATGTAATATAATGTTGTTTTATCCATTAAAGAGTGATGGCACAAAGAAAGTTTATAAATTTTATTTTTCCTTACACCATAACACTAGAAGCAAGGATCAAATGCTCTGTCAACCTCTTTCCTTAGTTTTTTTCCAATGTGGTCTCACTGCCAAAGTGGATGCAATGCACAGATATGTCACTCACCTGTAATTCCATATGCTTTTGTTGGCAAGATATGGTGCCTGTGAATGTTTACAAAATAAAATTGGTTTTATACTAAATCTTGGCCTTCAAATTGACTACATCACCTTAAATTTGAATGTCTATGAATCCTTGCAAAGGAAGATTGATTTTCTATTAGAATCTTGGCCTTCAAATTGACTGCATCACCTTAAATTTGAATATATCAAATGTTGGAACCATATATCCCATTTTCAATAGCTATCCAAAGAACCTTCCTTTTATCATCAAAGTCTCTATTTTAATTTTCTTCAACTCGATAATGCTTTTATTTATTTATTGCCTTTTCATTCTCCTTCACCATTACCCCAGTAGATTCATTTTTAGGGCCATATTTTCCAGGCCTAACATGACTTGGTGTGTTTTCTTGTTTTACTCCTCCTCCCACCCAGTTCACTAGTCTGGTTAAGTGGAAGTGTGTTAGTACCCAACTTCTTTTATTTTTGTTTATTTTTTTGCTCATTTGGGGGTTTCAACTTATTTTAATCTGGTTAAGAATTTAGAGATAATAATTTAATTTAAGTTAACGTAAAAATTTTAAAACTCAAAATATGCGTCCTTTAAAATCACCATATCTCAAATTAAAATAAATCTACTCTACTACTTAATTGAAATAAATCTATCCTAAATAGAATAATTTTTTTTGTTTTTAAAATCCTTCTAAGGAAATGGTACTAATCAGAAAGTTAAATTCCATGAATATATATCATATGATAAAAGGATAATTTTATGAATATATAATCATATGGTAAGGAAGTGAATGTTCACTTTGTAAAACCGATTCTATATGCGGAAAAACTTAAAGAATCGTAAAACTGGAATGAAGGTTTAATGCCCAGAAAAAATTAAATTACCTCCAGCCATTGATAACGCTCTTGCTGTAAACCACAGTCCACTTGCTTTCTTTACAGAAACAGCACTCCAGCTTCAATCCAAGCAAAAGAAAAGAATACAGAAAGTCTGAAGGCACTTCCAAGCTCTGCTCTCTCAGCTAGATGGTGTAAAAACTGAAGGGGATTGAGATGCTAGCTTGGGGACCAAACAGATGAATTTATAACCAAGCTTCCATCAAGCTTCTAATGGCTATGTGTCAGGTGTTCCACAGATCAAGGTAGAGAACTCCAAATGGAGTAATGGACCACTTCAGAAGCTCCCAACAAGAAAATTAATTAACTGCAGTTGATTTCCTTAATTTAAGGAAATTACTGCAGTTGGTTTCCAGAAATTAAGGAAAGACTGCATTTTACTGCCATAACTGTAGGCAGCAGTTGGTAAAAAAATTAATGGAGCTTAACATTCTCCCACTTGGTCCATACTTCCAAACTTAATGTCTCAACTTAAAACCCATTGACAATCTGTATTAAGTAATAGATACATGAATCATGGCGATAAGTCCTCTAATGACGAGTATTATCTTCCATGTATTACTATGTATTTATTCTTATCATAATTTATGTGGCAACAATTTCTTAATGAATAAACCTTATGTTTATTCTTGGTCCTTCTTAAATGAATTTTCTCAAATCAACTTAAGGTGCACATAAATATGAGAAAAAACATCACAATAATTAAGAATTTCAATAATCATTGTCCATACAATGAAAAACTGCATAATGGAAC
>APFE030487939.1:0-32007 GCA_000404065.3 Pinus taeda
AATTAATATCATAATTTAAATATTATTGTTCAAATATAGTCGTCAGTTGAAATTATGGTCTTTACATTGCTCTCTATTTAAGCATTTGCCATGGTCTACCTCTTCATCTCGTACTGATGATGAACCACACTTGTTGGTTCGAAACGTGTCAACCAAAAAATTCTCTTATGTGTTCTCTATCGAAAGCCTTTTCTTAATTTATTATGGATCACATAAGCCTGAATAAAGAAAATAAATAAATACAATTAAAAACCTGCAAATAAATAATAAAAAAAATTAACTTATAAAAAAAACATGAAAAATAAAACAATAAAATAAAAATAAAAAAAAGAATAATAAAAACATTAAAGTAAATAATAAAAAAATAAACTAAAAAATATATATTTTAAAAGAAAAGAAAAAGAAAAGCATTTTAAAAAAACATAAATAATTATTAAAAAGGAAAAAAAAAATTGTTTAAAAAAAATCGAAATTTCATGGCTTAGATGAGTGTGGAGCTAAAAGCTACATGTTAAATAAATTTTTTTATGAAAAAAATGAATAAAAGAGTTGGAAAAATAACAAATTTTGATAAATCTTATATTGATGATAACATTTTTTGTTAAAAAAAAAAAATATTAAGAAAGATTTAAAGTAAAATAACAAAAAAAAATGGAACATACAATTTTAAATTCAATTAAAAAATTTGAAATAAAAATAACTAAACCAAAAAACATTTAACACAATTAAAAAAAAAAAAAAAAAAAAAAAAAAAAACCAAAAAAAAACAAAAAAAACACTATTAAATTATTTTATTAGCTATACTAAAAAACAAAAATAAATAAAATTATAATTGAAAAAAAAGAAAAAACATTTAAAAAAATAAAAACTTTAAAAAAAAAACATTTAAAAAATTAAATTTATGAAAAAAAAGCTCCCCGCCCGCCTAGGCCAAAGGCCCCAAGATCCTTGGGCGACAAGTCGATTCTGGGAGTTAACTTGCTATGCAGCAGGTCACTGAGCCCACAGCTTGGGCCGATGGGCATTTGCTTGCAACTCCCTACCCGCCTAGGCTCGGGGCTTGCCTTGGTTTCAATTTTTTTTCTTTATTTTTACAAATTTAATTTGTTTAAATGTTTTTATTTTTATTATTTTATTATTTATTTATGTTTTATTTTATTTTTTGTGTTTTTTAATAGTTTTTAATTTGTTTCTTTTAATGTTTTTTATTTCTTTAATTTTATTTTTTACATTTTTTCTTAATTTTATAGCAGTAGTCTATAACGCGACTTTTTGAAAGATTTTCTGGCGGATTTTTCCGGCCAAAATCCGGCAGCAATTCATTGCAATCCCAAGTTTGATAGCTAGTTTTTGCACAGTCAATGGCTCTCAGGGGTTTTTCAGGGCGCTGAATCCAAATATGCAGTTAAAAAACCATTTTAACTACTAAAAATCAAGATTTAACCTCATTTCTTCAGCCGGATTCCGTCACCGGAATCTCCAAAAAGTCGCATTATAGACAACTCCAATTTATATATATATATATATATATTAATATATATTATATATATATATATAATATATATTATATATATATATATATTTTTATTTAATTAATTTTATTTATGTTAATAGTTTTAATTTTTTTAATGTTTTGATATTTTTTTCTTTAGTTTTTGTATTATTATTATTATTATTTATTTTATTTTATTTTATTTTTTTATGTTTCTAATTTTTTTAAGGATGTTCCTGTTAGAATTATGCAACTGATGCAAAATTCAACTTTGGACAACTCATATGATGAAGACAATAATTGCAATAGATTCCTATTTTCAAGAGGACCAAAACCGACCTAAAGATCACCTCATTTGGACAAGTAGAAGTTGGTTTCTGAATTTATGTTCCCACTCATGTATAATCGATGAGGTCGGCCCTATGCATACGTAAAATTGGACATGTTGGCCTCAGCATCAAGTGGACCCTCATGAAAGCCTATAAATAGAAGAGACCTAAAGCTGATTTGGACACATTTTTTATCAAACCATCTTCTCTTCTCTTCTATTGTCTTGGTTCACACAGGTCTGACAGAGAAAGTTCGCACAAGGGTCTGAAACTACAGGGTTGAAGCTTGCACAGATCCAGTGTCTCATTTTCTTGGTCGCACACACGTAACTGAGAGTTTTCGACCCTATGCGCACAAACAAAGTGGTTAAGGGTGTGACTGGGAAGTCTCAGTCGCTCGCACATAAGCTTGAAGGGAGCATATAGGGTTTCTGAAGCAGATCAGGCAGTTTGATCTCCAGACGCATGCGCAAAGTGGTCAAGGGTGCGACTGGGCATCCTCAGTCACCCGCACATTAGCCTGAAGGGTGCGATTGGGGGTTTGAGGCAGATCTAATTGTATTTGTTCTTAGATGCACATATACAGTTCACCAGGGAGCTTCTAGGACTGCCATAGTCGCTCGCACAACTCCTTTGTGCGACTGAGACTAAAATATGAAATTTTAGTATTTCGAAGACTCCGCTCAGTGACAACAATGTTCAACAGTTGACTACAAACAATGACAATACATTACAATCCTCATAATTAGGGTTTTTAGTATAAGCATGACTAGGTTCATTTAATGGATATCATAGTTGTTTTATTGGTTAGTTGCATATATGAAGATATGTATCATTGTACTCTCTTTTGCTGAATCATTTGATGGTGATCTAATAAGAAGATGAATTTGCAAGGGTTTTCCCCGTAGTGGGTTTTGCCCTGGTCTCAAACCAATCCTAGTGTCTCTATGTGTGCATGCTTTTATTCTATTGTTCCTTTTCGTTCCATTGCATTGATAATAATGATGTTGTTCTTTATACGTAGTTGCATATGATGATGAATAATGATGTAAATATGAATAATGTAATGATGATATGGGGTGAACTTAACGTGTTAATGAAGAAATGCAATTATCTAAGCAAAGAACAATTTAGCCCTAAGAAAAATTAACATGGCATCAGAGATGGGCTGAAGAAAAGCCATGGAGATCACCCTGATGATGACACCATTGATGGAAGCAAGAAGAAGATGGTGGAGACCTAAAAGAATTCTAGGTTTTGAAGAAAAATTTAGAAAATTTGTGTATTAGTGTTTGATGGATATTATGAGGATATGGTTTGAGATAAAACCTGGATTATGGAAAACTGTGAGATATGAAACCTAGTATGGTCAATGTGAATATGCTCAAGCACTTGTGAAAGATTTGATGAAGCTCTAGATGGGATAATCCCTAGTAGGGATGGTTTGTTGATTAAAGGTAACAATGTTATGTGGACTATGGATTGTGATGGTTGGTTCAAGAAATGTGGAAATGGAGGCCACCACAAGAGAGGCAACTCGCAACCATTATCAAAGACCAACCAATTGCGCTCCGGTATGAACCGTGGAAGGCATCGGGGGACCCCAATTGATCCAGGTGGATATTGGTGGCCACCTGCCAAGTCCACTTGGACCCCCACCATTGTTTCTTTTAGCTTTTCAATTTCCTTAATTGTAGCACAATTTACTATTTTTAGTAGTTTTTCGGGTCCTGAACTTCCGGAGCCATTTTGAGGCCCTAAACAACGTTTTTTGGGAACACTAGGAGCAACATGGGTCCATGGACTAATGTTGCTCCTCTGAAAGTTGTAGTTCTCGGATAGATCTTTCTAACGAGATATCGTGTGCGTCAAATGGAGATCATATGCCAAAGTTACGACCCCAGGAAGTTGATGTACCAATTCACCCAAACGGGGCCCACAGTTTGGCGTTTCATCTTCTAGGGTTAGGTTTCTGGATGTTTAGGGTTTTCCATTGTTTCTCAACAATAAATAGGCATTCGAGCCTCATTGTAACACAGTACATGCCACATCTCTTCTCAGAGATAAGCTACCATCGCCCTACCTGGTTTATTTCCATTGTTGTTTGTAAGCATATTTCAGTATTTTACATTAATGAAATGAAGTATTATTTCTGCGGCATCTCTGTGTTTATGGTTATCTCTGTAATTTGTTGCCTTCCTGTTTAAATCTTAATCAATGGTATCAGAGCGGTCTGCTTATCTTTGTTTTTCTTTGCATGCCCCCAACGAGGTCGGGATATAAGGAGTTAGGGCTTGAACTAGTCGAACCTTTGCAAGACCAACCTCTCAAATCTTGACGGCCTCCCATGGCGAATGAAAATAAAGATGAGGGGGTAGGAGATCTTATCAAAATGTTGCTCGAAGAAGCCCTCGAGCGACAAAGGAATGCGATGATGGACAACTTTGCCCAGATCCTTCAATGGCTACCCAGGGGCAACGCATCGGCTTCCAACAGCTACTCTGGAAATGCCACATTGTTTAAGGTACAAGTTAATTTTGAAATCCCAATATTCGAAGGTCAGAGACGCAGATGCTATCTATAAATGGTTAAATCTGCTAGAGGGTTATTTTTCTATTCATGATTTTTCCAGTCGGGAAAAGATCATTTTCTCTCTTCTCAAAGCAGCCCCCCATGTCAAGGACTAGTGGGAAACCTACTTCGAGCAGAAGGATGAAAGTACAGGCTCATTATTTTCAGCCACACCCACTTGGGGTTCATTCCGGGATGTCATTAAGGAGCAGTACTACCCTATCGAAAGCTATGAGGATCAATACATAAAGTGGACCACACTGCGGTAGTGGAGGGACCAAGACGTGCCAGAGTTTACCAATACTTTCCATACTCTTCGCAGAAATTTGGGTATCAAGGATTCGAAGCAGCATTTGGTACTCAAATACTCTGACTGCCTGTATAAGTACATCCAGGAAGAAATAGAATTCTTGAACATCCCCTCGCTCAGCACAACATATCTATATGCCGTCAAGGTCGAGCAAAAGTTTTAACAGAAGAAATGAGACTTTGGAGCTACAAATCTGAAGCAAGGGAAAGGTGACCCCAAATCGCAAAACAAAGGACAAAGCCAAGGCGGGGCGGCCCAAGACAACCCACCAAAGCTGCAAGCAAAGAACAACGTCGTGAAGCAGAAAAAGGACACGGGAAAGTGGTGTGAATTCCATAAGAGCTCCACTCACAACACAAGTGAGTGTCAGAGCAAGCAGTCACTGGTGGCCGAGCTAAAGGTTTCAGAATCAAATGCATGTTCCGAGTTTGAGTCAGAACCCAACAAGGGGAATGACAAAGGGAAGCAGATTATCGATGCGGAGCCCAATGCCACCGTTGCCACCACGAAGATACAGAAGGAGGAACCCGAAGATCCAGAGGAGAAGGAGCGTCTCTTCCACTCCCAGATGTGGGTAAAAGGTTCCCCACTACAGTTCATTGTCGACAGTGGGAGCCAAAAGAACCTCATTTCGGTAGATGTCGTGAAGCAGCTGGGCTTACCAACCACAACACATCCACAATCGTACACCATTGGGTGGCTTCACCAAGGACGAGAACTTCGCGTGAGCCAACAGTGTCACCTTCCATACAACATCAAGCCCTTCACAGATGAGACATTGTGTGGCATTGCTCCCCTTGAAGTTTGTGATGTATTATTAGGACAACCATACTTGTGGAGGCGACATGTTGTGTATGAATCAAGGCCCGATGCTGTTATTGTTACTTTGGGAAATAAGTTGTACAACATACCAGAGGTAGCACCGCCTACCACCATCTCTTTGTTATTGCAAAATAATGCAGTAAGCTCATTTCCAAAGCCAGGAAATTTGTTTTCCTGATGGTGTGCCCTCAAGGAAAGAAGAATATGGTGGCCACGACCTCCAAATACGGCCCCTCTGCACGACAACTACAGATGGACAAGGTCGTGGAGGAGTACAAGGACATCTTCACCTCCCCCGCAGGGGTTCCTCTGCACTGTCAGGTCAAGCACTCCATCGATCTGACCCCAGGTGTGTCGCTACCCAATGGACTAATCTATCGGCGCTCCGTTCTAGAGAACGATGAAATTAAGAGGCAGATTCAGGAGCTGCTGCCCAATGGTCACATCCGTCCAAGTTCATCGCCCTATGGGAGCCCGATTGTGTTGGTACAAAAGAAGGATGGGACTTGGAGACTCTGTATTGACTATTGGGCACCGAACAAGATCATAGTCCGTAATAGGTACTCGATCCCACAGATTGATGACCTCTTGGACCAACTGAAGGGGGGCAAAATATTTCAGCAAGATCGATTCAAAGTCAGGATATCACCAGGTACCAATCAAACCCTCCGATGTATGGAAGTCTGCCTTCAAAGCTAAGGAGGGAATTTTCGAATGGTTGGTTATGCCTTTCGGATTGACGAATGATCCTACAACCTTCATGAGGCTAATGGATGACATCTTGTGACCATTCACCAACTCATTTGTAGTGGTATACTTGGATGACATCCTGATCTTTAGCCAGAGTCGGGAAGAGCACCTCCACCACATCCGACAGGATTTCTAAACACTGTGGCAACACAAGTTATGTGCCAATTTGGAGAAATGCACTTTTGGCATGACCTAGGTTTAGTATCTGGGATACATTATTGTTGAACAGGGGGTGCATGAAGATCCAGCCAAGATCCAAGTCATTCAGGATTGGCCATCTCCAACCACTCTGACAAAGCTCTACAACTTTCTAGGTCTTTCCAACTTCTACCGTAGGTTCGTGTTAGAATTTTCTCATATCACTTGGCCCTTGAGTCAAGTCACCAAGGGAGGAGTGAAAGCAAAATTCTTTTGGTCTGAATCTCAATAGAAGGCATTCACAGAGTTGAAAGATCGCCTCTACACGGAACTAGTGCTCGCATTACCAGACTTGCAACAACCATTTGAGGTCAAGACAGTTGCCTCTGACTATGCTATTTGGGCAGTCTTTACTCAACATGGGCATCCAGTGGCATATCACAGTGAGACACTTTCAGACACAGTTCAGAAGTATCCCACTTATGACAAAGAAATGTATTCCATTGTGTAGGCCTGCCGACAATGGAAGCATTACATTTTGGGGAAGGAAACAGTGATCCACATAGACCACCGACCCCTTCAGTTCATACAGACCCAAGGGAAATTGCATAATGATCGCCATGAGAAGTGGTCCACATACCTACAACAGTTCCATTTGAATATCAAGTATAAGAAGGGCAGCACCAATAATGTTTCAGATTGCCTTAGTTGACCACCGATCATGGCATTAACCATCGTGCTCAACTCTTGTGGGCACAAGACTTTTGATTAGCAACTTCTCTACAAATGTAACCCAGAATTCAGCCACACATACCAGACACTCTTGGAGGGTCAGCATATTCCAGATTTTCACCTCCAGGATGCCTTGTTATGTGACCTGTGTCACCTTTGTGTTCCTTCAAGTGAGCGTTCCAAGATGGTTTGGGAAGCACACTACAGTTAGGCTGTTGGGCATTTCGGGGTTGAGAAAATGGTGGCAATGTTGCAGAAGTATTTCTATTGGCCAAATCTTTGACATGATGTCTGGAAGTACATCAGATCATGCATTGCCCGTGCCATTGCCAAACCGACCATCAAGAAGCAAGGCCTCTATACCCCGCTGCCTACCCCTAGTCGACCTTGGGAATCCATCTCCATGGATACATGTTAGGGCCTTCTTCCACAAGATGGAAATGACTGTGTTTTCGTGGTCGGTCGGCAGGTTCTCGAAATGGTCATATGGCGTCTACATTAAGAATATCACAATAGAAGCCACTCTTAAAATATTTTCTTTAACGAGTGTGGTGCACTTGGATCCACAGTTATCATCTCAGATCGGGACAACAGGTTCCTCAGTACATTTTGGTCCAGTCTCTGGTCGATGTTGGACACCAAACTCACTAAGTCCACAACCTTCCATCCTCAAACTGATGGCCAGACAGAGGTTGTTAATAGGATGATCATACACATTCTATGCATATACAACTCAAAGCATCCATGCACATGGGACAAGAGCCTCCCCTATGTTCAGCACAGCTACAACCGGGCTCTTCACAACTTGACTTGACACAACCCTTTTCAGGTGGGCTTGGGATTCCAATCACTATGTCCCATTGATGTGGCCATGCCATTTGCAGCTACTCACACAGATTTGGCTCATGTCCAGTCTGAAACAGATAAGGCAACCAACTTCATTGAGCACATCCAACATATTCGCCAGCAGGTCCATGGCATTCTGGAGAAATTAAATGCCAAGTGTAAGTTGCGACATGATCAACATTGGGTGCCACACAAGTTTCAAGTGGGCGACAAAGTTTGGTTGCATTTGCAAAAGGAACGTCTTACCGGAGCCTATCGGAAACTTAGACCACTCCATTATGGTCTGTACACCATTACCAAGGCTACGGGAGACAATGCATTTGAGCTCAGCATTCCCCCATTCCTTGGTTTGCACCCAGTGTTCAATGTGGACCGCCTTCGGCCGTACTTTCCTCCATTATTAGACACATTCGACATTGCAGAACAACTCACACCCACAGAGTTAAATCCAGATTGCATGGAACAAGATGCAATTGATCAGATCATGGACACACAGATCAAGCACACTCACCAACAGAATATCCAACTGTATTGAGTTGTCAAAGCGGGCCAACTCCTTCACCAGGGCAAGTGGCTCACCAGGGACCAAGTTCAACAAAAGTTTCCTCATCTCATGGAGGAACTCAACGTAATGGGGACCATTGCTTCCTAAGTGGGGAGGAATGCTCCAGGTAGATATTGGTTGCCACCTGCCAAGTCCACTTGGACCCCCACCATTGTTTCTTTCAGCTTTTCAGTTTCCTTAATTGTAGCACAGTTTACTATTTTTAGCAGTTTTTCGGGTCCTGAACTTCCGGAGCCTTTTTGAGGCCCTAAACAACGTTTGTAGTTCTCGGCTAGATCTTTCTAACGAGATATTGTGCACGTCAAAGAGAGATCATATGCCAAAGTTACGACACCGGGAAGTTGATGTACCAATTTAACCAAATGGGGCCCACAATTTGGCGTTTCATCTTCTAGGGTTAGGTTTTTGGATGTTTAGGTTTTCCATTGTTTCTGAACGATAAATAGGCCTTCGAGCCTCATTGTAACACAATTCAAAGGCATGTAGCCGCCACATCTCTTCTCAGACATAAGTTACCATCGCCCTAGCTAGTTTATTTCCATTGTTGTTTGTAAGCATATTTCAGTATTTTACATTAATGAAATGAAGTATTATTTCGCTGCATCTCTGTGTTTATGGTTATCTCTGTAATTTTTTGCATTCTTGTTTAAATTTGGATCACCAACACAAAAGAAATCAACGAGAGAGATTTCAAGGGCTGGTACGAGCAGATGGTGGACACCATTCGGTCCACCAATAGGATACCCAAGGCTCTATTGGATGAATTCTTAGACGAGTTTGGCACTTCCCATGCACGCACTTACCTGAGACTGCGGTGTGTCAACCCGAGCACATTTAAGTTGAGGCCGCAAAGGTTTATCCTAATGGAGGAAGCGTTGCGCAAAGAGGTGGAGTCCTGGCCAGGAGTGGCCTGTGAGATAAGAGAAGGGAAACCCAAATACCTTTTTGGAGCCTTGATGCCACAGGTCCGAGAGGGAGATGGGGTAGAGAGTAGTCGAAAGCGGTCCGCCGACAAAGCACTCCAACCGATGCTTCTCCAGAAGGAGGAAAAGATGTTCAAACTAAGATGAACATTCTCCAGCTTCGACCCAGGTGAGAGTAACTATCTTGAGCACTTTCAAGGTTCCACCATGATTTCCCCCATTGTAATGCCACCGCTCGCTATGGCGCTTCCCTCGGGAGCAACTCAAGCTCCATACCATATCACAGTCCCCAAACCTCAGAAAAAGTGAGTCATCTAAACCCCGACAGCCAAAAAGACGGCTACTGAAAAGCCGAAAATTAACCCGCTAGCTCTAATCATCGACCTCACTGTTGAGGTTGAGCAGTCAATTCCTACAACCACCATAGTTGAAGAGATCCATGCTACTACATCCACTGCATTACATCAGTCATGAGAGTCATCCTCGCAAACCACTTCCACTTCTGTGACCCTATCCGAGATCCTCCCATTCAGCCAATGAAGGACTATTGCAAAAGCAGAAGTTCAGTCAGCCGACTGAATAGAGGGCACCACCTCGACCATGGGAACACCACCAACGGAGAATACATCACTAATGCTTGGGTTAGAACCACCAGAAGGGAGACGCCTGGATAACATTTGGCAAGGGGAAAGGAATGAACCATACTTGCCAACACTCCCTATAAAGCTCACAGTGCAGCCAAACCTTAGCATTATTCCAATCACCCCATAGTTCACTCCACCATCCACCATCATAGCAGGTGCACTCACCCGCCTCCCATTCTGACAAATCCATTGCCAGAGGCCTACCCCTATAGCAGCAGTTCCCTGAACCAAGCACAATGTAGGCCGATACACTCCATCACTAGTCATCGACCTAATTATTTTCATTTATTTAGCAAGCAGCACACAAGGCCAAGAGCCTCCATGAGGACCTGGCTAAAGAACACGAACAACAGATGAAGCAGTTGCACATGGTGACGGTGGAGCAAGATTGCCTACGACAGGAAAACATGGAAATGCATGCCCAGGTTAATCAGATTACACAACGGTTTAGATCAATATGGCCGACTGTCACCGAGGCCAACACTGAAGCACCGACATACATGGATTCCTGCACATTGGTCAGCTGCTGCGATCACATATAGACGGCGTGCATGCACTTGGAAACCACCAACATTGAGATGAGGAGGAATCTAGAGACAGTAAGGTTTGCACTACTAGATCCAGTGGAAATTTATGCGTGGACGATCGAGGGAAAGGTCAGGGAATTGGAAGTGAAGAAGCAAGCCTTGGCCAAGGCCCTCATCGACGGATACGCCCTAATGGATAAGGTCCACGACTGTTCAGGTAGTTTAGCACTAAGGGCACACCTGGTTTACTCGCTAAGAGAACAAATTTAGTCACTGTTTTCCAGCACAAGGGATTGTACAGACCATACCCAACTGCAGTAGATCAATGAGAAAATCGACATCCTCCAGGCCGAGGTTGACAACATTGAGGAGGAGTCAACGAAGACGAAACAAATAATCAGAGATTTGCGACCCTTGGTTCGAATGAAAGTTCTACTCTTGAAGGAGGCATGCGACTCTAGCGGCCAGCAATGGAATGAACTATAGAGCTAGCGACCAACAAACCTAACATCACAATCGGTCGAGGCGTTCACTCAAGGCGTTGATGCAATTCTCGCCACCTAGGACCTGGCCCTTCAAAGATACACTGAGTTTAGGTAGCGACAACAACCTCAGTCCTAGAGTTGGAGCCTTCATTTAGAACGGGGGAACTACAAGGACAAGAAGGCGCTGCAGGAACAGATGCCATGTCGCAAGCCAAGATTGAGGCAGAAGAGGCACCCACTCCGCAAGCAACGATTGAAGCAACAGACGTACCGGTACAACAAACAACAGAGATAGTGCCAGTAGTAATGCAACCACCACCTGTAGAGCACATGGAAGTAACAACAGGACCGATAGAGGTAGAAATAACTTAACTCAAGGACGAGTCAAAAAATTGTGGTCGGGGCCTGTTGGGGTCTTCGTTTAATTTTGAAAGTTTTGACCAGTTTTGATTGACCAAAGGGCGGGAAAGAAATAGATGGAAACAACGATTGGGTGGCAGAATGAATAGTTTTGGAGGAGTGGTGGCAAGGTGGCAGCAGAGAGCAAAGGAAATTGAGGAGGTGGGAAGGCGCAAAAGCAACCAAGGGAGAAAACAACCGAGCAAGAACTGGTAGTCCAGACAACAGAGAAGGACATAAAAGGGGAAGACTAGAGAGGAAAAAGGTTGTTGTTGGATCAACTAGCGGAAGAAGGAGTTGGTTGAGGCCGAGAGCAGGCGAAGGGATATATAGTTGTAGAGGCTGGATGACAGAGTGTTGGGATCCGAGGGACTTGGTCATGGAACCCATCCAAACCCGAGGGATTGAGCCGGGTAGTTTATGTAATGTTTATGGCGAATTCCGGATCATAATGTAATATTTCATGTTAAGTTTAATATAAGACATAGCCAACGCTGGTTACGATTTCTGATGTATTTGGGCCTCGTGCTTAGTGTGTCTATTAAAATTTTGAATAGCCTATCAGTTGCATGTAGACATTAATTCATAGATTGATTCAAGGATGTTGTTATTTCTACTTTCCGTATAATGAATATATGTGTATGTGATCGAATGCACCTGATTGATACTCCTTCGACCCCATGTTGAAACCTTCTCCATTTTGGTCGCGGCGTGCCTCGAGTGAGACTCCTTGCCCTTTGGGGTAAGGTGAAAATGCCGGTGCTGTCCTAGACTATAGCAAACCACTGTTGGCCTCCTGTGCCCAAACCCAGGGTCTTCCCCCGAATGATTCTTTCGAGCCAACACCTTGATTTGCAAAAATTGAAAAACAAAGAAATTACGCACAGCAAAAAACAAGAAAACAACAAAAACACGCAAACATCAAATTCCGGTAAGTCTTCGAATCATGAACATAAATTTGTTTTGTTTGTCTTGTATAACTATAAAGTTTTGTGCCATGCAATTTACACATTTTCATTCTCACTTTGTTGCATTTTGCTCTATATACTGAATAATGTTATTTGCTTTAGCTTGTAGTTGATATTTCATTATTTCTTGTGCAACTACTTTTGATTAAAAAAAAAGAAGGTGCCCATTGTAATTCTTAATAACACTTTTCCAGAAGTGAATTATATGTATATTTGTCATTGAAATTTATAAAACATTTTATTTGTTGTAACTTGTGCACGTTTCCTACATAGCCACCAAAAATGGCTAATAGTACCTTAAAAACATAATTCATGTATATATAATTTATCATTGTAGAGTATACATTGTTTTAAATGTTATTTATACACTTATCTCTTATTTGATGACTTGCATTTTCATTTTCTGGCAACGATTGGTCCAATAATTTGGAATAATATCATGGAAACATCTAGTTCTAGCAAACAAATATTGGAAGAACAAATGGTGGAAAATAAGAATCCAAAAAGGTTGGGTTGTGTTGCTCTCAATGTTTGTATAGTCAAATCACATGTCTACATTAAATCAATGTGAGTGTTTTTTGACGCATGTTCTTTTGTTTTGACTTTGCATATAAGCAGAGAAAAAACAATGGAACCAAAATCCTCGTCAATCATTGAAATATGATCAAGGGCATATGCAAATTTTTTTGAAGGTTATATATTAGTTATTCATGGGCCAAGACAAACTAAAAGTACTAACTCTCCTGCAAAGGTGCGACTGCTCCACGCTGATTTGGTTGATAGTCACGACCAACTCACTATAACAGTGAACATGGGAAATAATCTTATAGATCGTTTAAAAAACATGTTTATTGTTGGAAATAGTGTTCAAATTACAAATTTGGCGATAAGAAACAAGGGTATTTATGAACGAGGAGATGCAAAATGTTGCATAGTGTTACAGGACAAAATTATGATTGAATCAATTGCACAGGTTTGCAAAGAACGCAGAATGGCTCCATATACAACAATACATAGTCTTGTTGTCTCAAGTGATGCATATGCAGTTGGTTCAATAGGAGAAATATTAATAGGTTGCCACCAAAATAACAAGAAACTAGAACTCAATATAAAAGATAGTGAAATTGCAGAGGACAATGCAATTGTAAGTCTGTTGCTAAAATAACTATACTTGCATTTTGAACAAAAAGCTAATAATTCCTTTGAAAATTTGTTATTGTAACTTTGTTTTGCATTGTTTCTTTTGTTAACAAGTTCAGGTAGTTGTTATATTTTCAAAAAAGTTTTTGGAGCAAGCTCCTTTTACATTTCGTTGTTCTGGTATGATAGACTGAGTAGTAAGATAGGCACGCAGACCTTTCTCCTGTGCTTGGTATCAAAACTTTAGAAGTTTTTTTAGCTATTCTAGAGTACTGTTTAACATATTGACCAACTAAGAAAACAAATTTACATAGCATATTTCATAGAAATTTATGTTTTGTAAACTGGGAGAGAAAATTTTGTGGCCTTTTCCTTGTGTTTTGCATTTTGCTGCTCCTTAAGTTTGTTGTTCCTTGTGCTGTTGTTCATTTTGCTTGATGTTCCTTACTGCTGTTCCATCAACCCGCTGTTCCTTTGGCCTGTTGTTCTTTCGTTTGCTGTTCCTTATGTTGTTGTTCCTTTTGATTGTTGTTCCTTCTTCTGGTGTTTGTTCTGCTTGCTGCTCCTTCGGCCTGTTGTTCCTTCGGCTGTTGTTCCTTCGGCTGTTGTTCCTTCTGTTGCTATTCCTTTTGCTTGCTATTCCTTCTGGCGTCGTTCCTTCTGGTTGCTGTTCCTTCTACTGTTGTTCCTTCGTCTTCTTGCTGTTCCTTTGGTTTACAGGAGGCTTTGATTTTATAATAGTCCACTGCTTCCTCTAAATGCTTGCACTTTGATTTCAGAGCCATGATCTCTTCTTGATGGACTGCCATGTTGCGCTTCTGGAAATTATACTTCATCCTCATTTCACTTTAGAGGTCTTTTAGTGACTGCTGTAGCCAGTATGTCAATGTGGTTACGCTCCATTATATTGCTCTTTCCTCTTGCTAACTTTGTTTTTTATTGTTATCAAGGTGAAAATTACCTCATTATTTTTTTCATAGACTTCTTAACCAAAAATATGTTTCCTGATTGACTGCAGCAGCTATTGAACGATAGTCACAGAGAGCATTTTTTCAAAATACAGTATGAATTGGCATCAAAGATGGCTCCGCTCTATTTGTTATAAAACAATGTTAGAAATGATGTGAAAGGGAGTCAACAGTTACACTCTGGATCAACTTTTTTTCTTGATGTTAGAGAATTATATGTTACAGATATGCATAGACGTAATACAATTCCCTCATATATAGCGAGGGGTTGCCTTCTAGGGAAAAAATCCCTAAACTAAACATAACTTCTACTGTCAGATCTCTGCCTAATGAACGGCCCAAATTGGCTACGAAATTACAACATTTTACAAGGCAATTTTACATCTATTCTTAGCTTCGGGGGCACTGCCCCCGATCCCCTCGCTAGGGGGGGGATCCTAAAGGTCGTAGTCACCCCCCCTGGACCCCCCTGCAGTGAATATTTTATAGGCGGCGTTGCCGCCCCATTACGAACTGGGGTCCAATGTGGCGATACCTTTGAATACATAAGATAATCAAGCTCCACACCCAAAACTTGAGCGATTGAATGATGAATTTGCAAGAGTGCATTTATTGTCTTTTGTATTGTCAAGAACACAGGTATATTTACCAATATATTTTTTATTCAAGTAACAATAGTTTTAGTTTGATGTGCAAAATCTTGGATTTTGATAATATGTATTAGATCTAACAACTCAATTTTCCTCGGGGAAAAAACACAGATCCAGGGAGTGTTGAAAGCCAAAAATATTTTCTCTCCTCATTTTCAGCGAATTTACAATGAATGCAAAAAACTCGTTCATCCAACTATGAATAAATGCACATTTTGTAAATATGGCACAACATTTAACTATGAGCACAATGTTGAATGCACACTGGAAATAGAATTGCAGAACTGATTGTATGTTGCAGATGCCACAACTAAAAGAACAATGCCTAATTATTGTTGAGACAAGCTTTCAGGAATACGTGCCGAGCATATCATCTACAATTTTCAATTTAAGAAAACTTTGTATTCGAGGTCTTTTTACTTTAACATTAAACAAAAATTATTGCTGAGATAAAAGAGCTGTGACTAGTAGACAAAAGTCTTCTTTCATACATCAATTTCATACTTTTTGACAGTTAAGTTTTTTGTTTGTTTGTTTGTTTGTTTGTTTGTTTGTATGGAACCAATTCATAATTCACAAATACTTACACAAATACTAATATATACTCTTTCTTTTATTGCAAATTGCATAATACAAAACACAAAACATTTAGTCGAGTGCTTTTTGGATATGTGTTGAGATATCTCAATTGAGATTTTTATTTTTTATTTTTTTATAACTAGTTCTTGTTTCTCTTTTTCCTACTCCAGATGAAAACAAAGAGCGAAATGCACACTATGCAATGAAAATTTCTATGAGACTATGGTCTTGTTTTTTATTAATAAGAACATTAGATCTTAGTTCCACATTAATATAATGTAACTCCAGAATATTTAGTATGTCGTATTATATATATGTCGATGTTTTGAACTCCACCGTTAAAATATTGGCTTGGATTCTCTTTTCCTATAAAATATGGAATTCTGTTCTGTTAGGGAAAAAAGAAAATAAAAAGAAAAAGAAGGAAACAAAACAATTGCATGTGTATTAATGTGTTCATTTATGTATATGCACAATTGAATTCTCTATGTTAAAAGAAGGCAGCACAAGAGAATTTAGATAACTATGTTTTCATTTTATTTTTCCATAGATCATATCGTCCTTATTTTCCTATTTGCATAACTATTTTTTCATGTAGTGTTCATTTTATAATTAACTATTTTTTGTTCTTTTTTCTGAGCTATACAGTGTTGCAATGTAATTATATACAATTCCAAATTTATTGTGAAATGAATTAAGAGATTTTGCATCTTGTTTCTCTTTTCTAGTTTTTTCTTAAAAGATTTTTTTTTTTTTTTTTTTTTTTTTTTTTTTTTGAAAAAAAACCTAAGAAAGAAAAACTACAAATATCTCAATTGCTTGATTTCTATACATGTTCAATGAAATGTTATGTGTAAAAAAAAGAGGGCCTCTACAAGGGCATCCATACATTTGTGTTCTTTCTTTTTATTCACATATATCAAATCTTCCAAAAAAAATATTTTTATATTTGCATAAGTGTTTTTTCGCAGGTTGCGTGCTTCTGTTAATTGGCTTTATTGCACAAGGATTTTTATTTCCTAAGATATGTAGTGTTGCATTGCAATTATATATAATTGCGAATTTATTATCTAAAGAATTAACAAAATGTACATCTTATTTATGTTTTCTAATTTTCTTTGTTTCTTCTTGTAATGCATATCACCTTGCAAAAAATTGCAAATTTAGCTATAGTATAAGGAGCATGTGGTTCTTCTAATGATAAGTGCAATAATAATAATAATGTCGGATAATTGTTTGGCTCTTTGTCATCAATGATACATGGTCACATGCATGCATCATTTCTGTAGCCACTTGTTTTTCCATTTCAAGTTAATAGTTTATTGTTTACCATAACACATGTTAATAGTTTCCACTGTTTGTATTGCGATAATGATTCTTTGATGGATGGTGAACGTTATATGTACTATTTGAAATCAATGATCCCTTTTTTTTAGTACAATGTCATTGCTATAAATAATAAATATATTATTTATTTTGAAGTGTGAGCTGTTATGATAAATTTTTCATTGACCTATGTAATCAATCTTAGAGATTATGACAAATTTTAGTTTCTCTCTACCATACTATATTTTGTAACAATATTGTCTTAGGTATTTTGTGTATTTATTATTTAACATATACAATTTAGTACTCTAGATATATTGTAAACAAGAGCTTGAGAAATTTGTAAAATAATCTCTGAATCATTGGTAACTTGATTTCTTATTTTTGATCTCTCATGTCACTCTCGAGTCTGTGCTTTCACTGTAACAATATGGAACTCATTATGATTGATTAAAATATCACTAAACTTTTATGTTTGGATGCACTTACTTCCAAAATGTTGAAAGATGTTCAATCATTGAATGAAGTGCTTTTATCCTTGTGTTGATTAAGCATAGTAAACTATGTTCAATGTTAATTCAGTTTCATTTAGCCCTGAATTGGAGGCAAAAAATGCTATTTGCATCAATACAATAATAAAAAACATATGTCATATGAGAGTTAAAACAAAGTTACAAAGTATAACAAAAAAATGTGTCTACTATTTCTCTCCAACCTCCTGTTTTTATTGTACCAATATTATTGATGAATCAATGAATTGATGTCAATGACGATCCAAAACACGTGCCACACACTTCAAACAATGCAGTGACTGAGGGAGTAGAAAAAACATAAATTTATGGATAAAGAGGTCGTTGGAAACACTGAGAGGGGGGGGGGGGTGAATCGGTATTCATTTTCAATTGTTACTTTTACCAGTTAGATCACTTATATATAGAACAACAAATGAACAACAATAAGAATAAATTATTTTATTAATTTCTTCAATAAATCAAGTACATTATATGCAGGGATCCAACCCTAGATGAGGACACCGATCTTCAATCTCCCAGGCTCCAACCTATATTTGGAAAGCACCGACTTGGACTTCCAAGGCTCCAACCTTGTCAATTTGACGCACCAACCTCTCCAACCCTATCTCTCGTACAAGCTCCAACTTGGTTTCTTGAGGACTCCTGTCTTCTAGGGCTCCAACCCTATCCTCCAAGGCACCAACCTTGTATTTTTAGAGGCTCCAACCTCTTGGGCTCCAACCCAACCAATACTTCATCAAGATATATTTAGTTGTACTTCACGACTCCCAATGTCTTCTTCATTAAGCCTTATCAATCTTTAGCAATGCCTTCACTTAGTCTCCACGTCACTTCATCAATGAAAACCTTGTTCTTCACATGAAGGTGTCTCCACTGTTCTTCATGATACCCAAAATAAAGATCTCCAAGATTAACTCATGATGGCTAATCCATCATGGTCTTCAATGTTATCTCCAAGATCAGTCAAGGCTTTTCAAAAACATGTCTTCAATATGGAACCTTCTTCAAGATCACTCCCCAAGGGATTCAATTAAAATCTCCGAGAATGTCTAACCTTTAAAAAGGTGTCTTCAATGTTGCCATTAATATTCAATACACTACTACAAGAGCCCTCCAAGATGCTTTAAGGAACTTTGCTTCACAGGCTGCTTCAAAGGTTTACTTAGAATGTATCTCCAAGACTTTTCATCTGCTTCAAATGTTCTTTGGTAAGGCTACATTACCAGGTTCTCCTCATGATCCTTCAACAAAGCTTTACACTGTTCAAAAGACTGCAAATAGAGTGCTTCAAGACTAACTTAGTGTCTGATCCAAAAGATGACTTCACAAGGTTGATCCGAGTTCTCACACTGAGCCTTCAAATGAGTTGTCACATAGGTGTATTCACAATTTCACCCACAGGTCCTAGCCTTGTGACTGTTCTCTATCCCAAAGTCCAAGTGACTTTCTGAGCTCTACAGAAATCCAAAGACTGAAATATAGTTCAGATTTCACAATGATTCTACCCACAGGCAACTATATCACATTCCAAGTTCTAGCACAGTTTGAGGTACGAATTCACTGTATCTACCACAAGAAGATCTGAGCCTAAGTATGAGGTTTTTGCTTTATTTACCATAAAATGATTTGGGTTGTTGTTGTAGTGTCCTTCATGAGCCACATAAAGGAAAATGTTATAACACAGTCAAGCTATAAAGGCCGAGCTACCACAATTCAGGAAATATACACAGTCCGAGGCACAAAAAATAACCTTCCACAAGGCTACAATCCCACAAGTATGAGGTCAAATATAGGTGAATGTTTACCTTCTAAGATATATGTGGTTACAGTCGTTATTCCCGAGTAAGGTAGCTCGATTTTAAAGAATAACCCAACAGAAAATAGCCCAAATAATAGACTTCCTATTCTCCTTGGCCTTGTCTTTCCCTCTGTCTTCTTATCCCCATTTTCTCTGAAATATTTCACTAAGATGATGATCGAAATGAGCTCCGAACTGTATATATATAATATATAATATATATATATATATATGTGTGTGTGTGTGTGTGGTGTGTGTGTGTGTGTGTGTGTGTGTGTGTATATTTGTATGTATGTATACATATATATATATAATATGTGTGTGTTGTGTGTGTGTGTGTGTGTGTGTGTGTGTGTGTGTGTGTGTGTATAGATAGATATACATACATACATATATAATATATATATATATATATATTATAATATATATTATATATATATAATATTATATATATAGAGAGAGAGAGAGAGAGAGAGAGAGAGAGAGAGAGAGAGAGCTTAAAATTTGAAGGGACACTTCAATTTGAAGGAGGCCGACATGAGAGGCCTAGCACAGGTCGACTCAAGGACCATATTAATATTCCTAACTTAAAAAATTAATATCTCCCAAACTGTTTGGAGCTTTCGTTCAAGTAATAACTCATTGGAAAGCTAAAAATATGCTCTAAATGATGGTGAAGGTCTCATAGAGAAATTCTACCCCTAAGGAAGTAAACAATATTTTTTAATGTGACTGATCATTTATTGGTGCAGAATTGGAGGTAGGGTCATTTGCCTTCTTCAGCATGTCCTCGCCTTCTTCATCATAAGGTCAACATATCATAAATGATATGTCGTCAAACATATGCTACATAATGTAGTATTTCATTATTTGGATCACCAGAGGTAAGGTCATCAAGGATTCTGGCTACACATTATCAGAGGTTTGTCCTGTCATCATGTGTTTTTCATCAAGATCATCGAAGGTAGGACATGTCATCATGTGTATGTCACATAAGTAATCAAGAGTTTCTAGATCATCAAGGTGTCTTGACATCTTTATCAAAAATGAGTTATAGGCATCCTATGGCATGCCAAGAATATTTTCCAATGCCAAATTGACATCAATGACAACCTAGATTAAAAGAGGTATGTGTTTTTTAGTTACTTATTACCTATTATTTAATATTGTTGGGAAGTTTTATGAAATAATATTTGAGTACACTTATTTTCCATTTGATGCGCTCAATATAGTAGTATTATGCATCCACATAATCATGATACAATTAATAATGCACTCATTTCTGGAACTGAAATTAGTCTACATGTATTGCACATTTTAATATTTTAATGTTAATAGGATAATTAATCTCACAATGCATAATTTTCCCTATAATTTTTTGACTTCAATATTAGTATTTGTTTTATCATGTGATTTTGTAAATAATTTATTCCACTTCCTTTCTTATGGGTTTTGTATTATATTGTTCTTTGCTTGCAAAATGGTACAAGTTGCTACACTAGATCACTGAATCTAGAAACTAGAAAACCAACAATAATGTGAAACTCATTTCTAGGAAAACCAGGAAATCATAAATAACACGTTTTACTCTTGTCCTTTTTGAACCTCTTTGCTTTACAATGATACTAAGGTATTTTTTTCACATGACAAATTATGATATGCTGATTTTTGTACTAGGCCTCTACAAGGTTTCCCTATGTGCTTCGACTTGATATTGATATCTAGCGAAATATAATTATTATTGTTGTAATACAACAATAAAAAAAATAAAACATCTTTCATGTACAAGGGAAAAAATGCTCTTTGTCACATATTAAGCAATCTATACATGGTAATGTTTGATCTATGCTTATATTGTGTCAGTTCCCAACCTTGTAGGAAATTTCATGGTTCTTGAACACTAGAACCACCATGTGTTCTGGATACTTTCCTATTGTTTTCATTGTTATCATAATAAAATTTGTAGGTTTACCTTTTTTTCTATCTCTCTTTGTATTTTCTCATCCAATTTAGCTAGAGGTATAGAAATGGTATTTCATGAGTGAGCTATCAATTAAAAAAAACAATGATCAACATTAAGTCAAACTAAGGATCCTTGGACATACAAAGTATCTCTATGCAACCCTAATCAAAGTGCTAATTAATACATTTTTGTTAACAAAGGACACATCGTATATCTTCCAATCATTGAGCAATATTCCATTTTCCTACTCATTTTCCAGGATTTTAATTGAAACAAAGACAAATGTTATTAGTGTTATTTCCTTTCATATACCTGGTCAATGTTCATAGATTTCTTCTTGTTGATTTTGCAGTTATGCATTATGCAATATAATTAGAAATTCGTGCCACCAGAGAGGAAACCAAAGAAAAACATGATAGCTATGATATTTGTGGTGATCTTAAATATACTCTCCTTTGTTGAGACATTCATAATCCAAAACATTCATTACTCGTTTGTCCCATCTATTTTGATATGGTTCTTATTCATTACTTTCATTGCAATATCACTACACATGGTACAAATGTATTCAAAGCATTTTGTCACAAAATATCTTTGATTTCTTTGGAAAAAAGTTAAAACAACGTTGTATTTTAGTTGGAGGAATAGTTCCATGTATAGGAAGTATATAAAATGCTTTCAGATGCCTAAACAATTTTCTTCGTCATTATCAAACACAATCTACATTAGTAATTTTAACTATGACATATATAAACAATTATTTAGAAATTATCGAATCTAGCCTTGATTGCTAGTTTCACGTAACACGAATCCAAAAATTTATTTAGACATTTACTAATCGAGAATTTATTGCTAATATTAAGTAAATAGTACACAAGAGCTAAAGGTAAAATTGCATATGTCAACCATTTTTCATTCTCAATTGTAGTTAAGACATGAGCATAAATTAATTGAACATAGGAGGAATAAAAAGCATGTGTGTTACTACTAATGTTCTTTGTGATTCGAAATAAAAAAGCGATACTCCCTCATTCCATGATACATGTTCTGTAATTTTTTGATATGTAAGATATAATTTAAAAATTTAGGCAATAATTTGCATTCCTGTTATCAGGTTTACAAGAAGCCTTTTTTCTTTCGTGCGTCACAAAAAAAAGAAAAACATAAGTGTTAAATATTTGTTTTTGTTTTTTTTTTAAATTTAAGTCGCATAACCGATCAAGAAACATTTTGTAAAAAAATTAACCTATGGACTATTGACCTTTCGACCATGCTACTAGAAAGTCAGGTTGATTAGGAAGTTTATTATAAATAATTTGAGCGACCTCCAGACCCCATCATTTCCTGACCTTCAAACTATCCAACCTAATGAAACCACTTGACTATGGTATAGTCGGGGTCGAGATACAATAGGTGAATCACAAAATAAAAAAACGCCCGATTGTCCGACCTCCTGGCTGTACGATCGACGTAATAAAAATAAAAGTTGACTATAGTATAGTCGCACTCGAGATATAACAAATTAATCATTAAATAAGAAAACGCGTGACTAGCCAATCGCCCAACTTCTGATCCGTCTGATCATGTGAATAAAATACTATTTTTATCTATTTATGTGCACTGCACTTTTTAACAAATATTTTCAAAATTGCTCGTTTCACATTCAATTGATTATTTGTTAAATCAATAATAATTTTTTAATTCTTTCTTGATTACCTAAAACAAAAAAATTAGTATGTTTACAAGGAATTAATGCACACGTTTGTTTGCGGTTTTCGTGCTTTTCTAAACAAGATTTTAAGGTTTTAGGCTATTGTGCCTGCATGCTCTTTTTTGAAATATTGTTCGAAGAAAATTTGAATTAAGTAAACCAAGTACCATTTTCAAAAAACTCTCTGTAAGCATAACGTCATTTTTATAGGGATTCCTAAGTGCAATTTCAACTTTTAAATTAATAAAAGTTATGTATGTTATATTGACATTTACAGGTCATAAAATGCCAAAAAAAAGGAAACTCTCTAGTGACGAATTTAAGATTTTAAGGCATTTTTCCTGCATGCTTTTCTCTTAACTCTTGTTCAAAGAAGCACTGGATTAAGGCAACATAATACAAATTTCAAAAAATTATGTGTAAGTATAATGTTATTTCTTTTACAGATTGTTGAATTCAATTCCAAATTTTGAATAATCAAAACTTATATATGCTTTCTTAATGTTTACAACTCTTAAAATGCCAAAAAATGAAAAATCTCCAATAGCAAATTTAAGATTTTAGGGTGTTCTAGTTGCATGCTTGTTTCTTAATTTATGTTTCAAGAATCACTGAATTAAGGAAACACAATACCAATTTCAAAAAAATATGTATAAGAATAACCTTATTTCTTTTACAAATTCTTGAATTCAATTTTAAATTTTAAATAACCAAAAGTTATATATCCCCTGTTACTGTTTACAAGTTATATAATGGGAAAAAAGGGAAAATCTACAGCGACAAAGCCACAAATAGAGTAGAATAAAGAAAATATTAAGACCATGGATGTTGGACTAGCACAACAAGTGAACTTTGGCGTATGACTCATGTTAGATTCAACCTATAAGATGCAAAAAGAAGGTACTATGAGCTGGTAGGAGATATTTGAATACTTTGAGCAATGAGAGTTGTTAAAATGCCCAAGAGCCATTGAAACAAAGAACAAACAATTTGAAGTAATCAGAGCAACAAAGTTACATAAAATAGCAACTAAGGCCAAAATATTTCCCTATTATGACATGATTTCATGGATTCTCGCTTGCACTGATATTAAAACCCGAATAATATCTGACCATCAAGAAGTTGTGATAGCCTTCTAGAAATTTGAAGTGTTGTCGGCAATATATAAGCTCAGTCCCTTGCAAATCCCATTTAATTTTGAGTTCCTTCATAAGTTTTGAAGTATTGCCTTGAAGAAATTTCAAGAGAATGATGATATAGTAATTGAATAATGGTTGAGAGAAGAAGCAAAAGGTTTCAAGCTCAAAGGAAAAAAGACTATCCAATAGCTATTTTTAAGAAGCCTATTAGATTTCTTATTAAAATGTTAAGCATATTATATGGGTAACAATATCCCGAGCATAGTAAAATTAAATGGATCCCAATAATCCATAATATTTTGGACAAGGTGAAACTCCTAAACTGGGTTGACCTGTTGTCACAAAATATCATAGATTCAATGAAAATGTTAATGCCATCTCCCCCCGCGTTCAGTTATATTTTTTGTATGTATGCCTATTTGTTAGATGTTGTTATTGCCTCGGTCCCATTTCCCCTCATGAAATGGAATTACCCATCTGACCAGCAACTACCGATTCAAAATTATTGTCCTATTCTATGGGAGTCTAATTTTAAATACTATTTTTACGATATTTTCCACTATGCTTTGATTCCTTTGCATCAAGTTCTGTTTGGAACAATACCTCCAAGAAGAAGTGATAATCTGAAAGAAGGCCTAGAATCAATAGGTTGATGGTTTGTTGAAGAATTATTCTCCTACATCAGAGTTTTTGGCAGTGAAGTTGGTCCCATCTTCTGCCCTGATATATTCCGGAAATACTTACTTTTAGAGAAGTGGCTAATCAAGTTGTTTTTTATGGGCAAGCCAAAAATTTGAGTAAGCTACAAAAGAAACTTCGGCCCAATTTCCCAATCAAGTTTGGTGACATTAATATTTAAGACAAAGGGCACAAAATCAAATAAGGATAAGAGCTGGAGGAAATTTGGTTATTTACTTTGCCCCATTATGACTATGATCCTCAAGGTTTCATTGGAAATCATTATATAACAATCAGTTATATTAAAATTTTTATTCATCAGGAACCACCTTTCGATGTGGTATTTATATGCACTAATTATTTTGAGCAAGTTGTCCAAAGAGGCAAGCTCCTACATAGTGAATCAAGACGACAATTGCAAGAATTTAGAGAGGAAATGTATGAAAATTTTCTAAAACAAAAGGCTCTACACCTCAACAGTTCATTCGAAGAGTTAAAGTCTAATGAATTTTTGCAATTTAATTTCAATGAACTCACTTCAGAGCCTTCTATTATCTTTTAGAAGGGAAAAGAGATATAAATTGAAAAATTAGAAGGTACTCATTTAGAAATTATAAGGTTAAAATTAGAAATTAGAAGGTTCTAATTTTTCAATTTTATATTAATAACAATGAAAATTAGAAGTAAAATTGTAGATTTACTTATTCCTATTTGATCATTGCAATACAGTACTCAAATGTAGGAAAACTTTCTCTCCTCTATGACATAGAAATTGTCATTAATTTACTTTAAATTATGGATATATAGATATTCCAGAAAATGGTAAGAAAACTATCTCGATAGTATCAAAATCTGAAAATATTTTGAAGATTTTATTTAAATGTTCAACCAAAACTTATATGTTCAATCCTGTGAATTCAATTCCAACTAGGAATTTAAATTTCATGATATTATGTGTGGTGTTATGCTCATTTAAACCCTTTAATTGCTGGTATTTAGATTGATTAAATCATTGGTTAAATGAGCATTTGTAGTTGATATTGGTACATGCATAATGTACAGGACTTTGGAGCAAGAGTTTGATGAATATAATCTCAAGAAAATATGTTTTGTTTTTGTATTGCAGATATATATGTTAACATCAAATAGTTCACGAATTCATTGTATTGCACAACCTTTTTCCTCTATATTTTGATATGCATATGGTAGTAATGAGTTTATAGTATAAGCGTGTGAATCATTGATATATTTCTCTTGTTCAACGTTTGTAGTATCCATATGTTATTTTAAGCAATCGGTAGCAGTATTCCCATTACAAATGAAACAATTATAAAGAACTTGTACAATTGTCTTTTTCATATTAGACATATCGAAACATGGAGCAAGTGTACAAATAGGCTCAAACAAACAGTCATCACAGTCATTGTTAGTTTGTCCATAGATCTACAAATCTAGTTCAAGTAAGGTTTTCTCAGTTGAAAATATGTTAAAATGTCCTAGTGAGAATTAGTATGCACATTTTCTTGGGCCAGTTACTTCATTTATTGAAGCTATAGTATATATTGTGCTATGTAATAAAAGTGGTCCAAATTTTTCACATACAAAATTTTGCCTATCTTGCAAAATATTATATTCATGGCTATCAATGGATAGATTGAACTGTAGATCTTAGTTTAATTTTAGTTTTAGATAGACAACGAGACCTCTGTACAGGTGTTATGCACCCATACCAAATGAAAAAAAATAATTTGGAACTTTGATCAAGCACATACTGACTTGTTCCAAGAGGATTTTTGTCACTTGTCAACAATTCCTTATGTAAATTGGATTCAAGCATATCAATTGTTGCATTCAAATTGTGCCTTGATCCTTGTTCACATTCGTAATGCTTATAATATAGCAGAATCATCTATTTCTTGTTATAATGTTTATCACTACATATGGCACATTAAACTTACTATTCTTTTTAGCATTGTTGTACAAGTTTCCCCAAAAAGATACATTCCACTAGTTTTTGTTGCAATGTTGTTTCTTGTTATGTATGTGTGTCATTATTTCCATGAAAACTAGTATTCCTATAAGATGAAGCACAACATGACAAAAAATTCCATATTGAACCTCGGTTGCACACTGAGTGTGCCCAGAGTCCCAACATAAGAGTTATTATACATAAAGCTAGCACAAAGAGTTGGCCAAATACTTGCACATATTGTCAAAACATTCTCTGTCAATTACTATGTTCTTGTATTCATTTGTCTCAAGTATTTAGCTTTGAATACAACTGCAACTATAGAACTCCAAGATATCATATTGTTGTTCTAACAAAATAGGTATTTTTAGAACATATGTTATTTCTCCAGCTCAACCAGTGTTCATGAAAATTGTTCTTCTAGAAGCTGAATACAAAGAAAAACACAAAAGAGGTGCATTGCTTGTCCACTTGACATTTGTTGTATACTTAGAAATGTGTTTCCAAGTATGTGAATAGCTTCAATTTTGTTTTCTCAACAAGACATACGATGTTTTGCGAAGTTTGTTTAAAAGCAATTGTAATGAAGCAATCCATTTTTGTCATATAAGATCTGCAATATGTTGCTGATAGGCATCTAAAATAGACTGAGCATTTGTGTTTCCTTGCTCTACTATGTTCTTGTATTTAATTGTCTCAAGTGTTTTGCTCTCAATACAATTGTAACTAGAAATAAATTTATTACTAGATATAAATGTAAACACATACAGACAGGGAATATAGGATTTGAGAATATGTTACTAAAATTCTAGGAAAAATTTATAGTGTCATATAACATATAGACTTATGATATCAATAACTAAGCTGAGATTCAAGAAAACAATTGTCAGTGTGCGCACAATAAAATCTTTTCAGATCTTGTTGGACAAAGGCAAATCTAGTCTTCTATATTTCTTTGTTCTGTAATTATTTGGTATGAAACTTATAGTGTAAATATGCACTGAATAATTTGCATTCTTGTTCTCATATTTAAAACAAGATTTTTTTTCCCTTGTACGTCACAAAATCAATAAAAACAAAAGCCTTAAATACATTTTTTTTATGAAGACTTAAGTCGTAGGTCAGATTCATAACAATTTTGTAAAAAAACACAAGCTCTCGACTACCCGAACTTCTGACCACACGATTAGGAACTCGAATTGACCACGATTTCTTTTATAAATAATCAGGCCGACCTACCAAACTCCGCATTGCCAGACTATGAAACTACCCGACCTAGTGAGTTCACTTGACTATCCGAAATCCCAATTGTACATTCGGCTCACAAAAAAAAACCGTGACAATGCCAACAGTAATCATATACTTTTCATGCTTTCAGAGTCAGTGACTGAAATTCTAGTCTCCTTTATTTCTTTGTTCTACAATTTTTTCTTTTGTTCATCACAAAATGCATAAAGCAAAATCCTTAAACATATATATATTTTTAATTAAGTTGAAAGTCAGATCCAGTTTTTTTTTGTAAAAAAGAAATACAACCTTCTGACCACCCGACTACCAACACATAGTGACTACACATATTTTTATAAATAATCGACCTAACCTCTGACTTCAACATTGCCGACTATCAAACTACCCTCACTTCTTGACTTGAGCAATGCCTGATTGTGAAACTACTGACCTGATACCAACCGACTATCAAATGACCCGACCTTCTGACCACCCGACTTAGAACACCAAGTAAATACGATTTTTTATAAACAATCCCTCGAACTCTCACCCTCAACATTGCTCGACTGTCAAACTACTTGACCTCCAGACCTCAACATTGTTCGACTATCAAACTACCAGACTTCTTGACCTCAACATTTTCGGACTATTAAACTACCCAACCTATTGAAACTTCCCGACTATGGTATAGTCGGGCTCACGATAGAATAATTATCACAAAACAAAAAAACACCCAACTTTCTGACCTCCGACCATGCAATCGGCCCAATATTAAGTCAGACATCAAATCCATAAATATTTTGAAAAAAATGTAACCTCCCAACCACTTGACCTTCTGACCACGCAACTACCAACTCAGAGTGACTACAAATGAATATGGCCCGACCTTCCAACCTTGAGCTAAATAGATTTTTACACTACTTTTCTTATGTTGTTATGCAAGTATTACTCTGTCCTTCCAACTCTCTGTTACCCACCTCATTGCTTGAACCCTGTAGATAATACATGTGCAATGTGCAATTTTAAAACAGGAGAATTGTGTTGGCCCAATCACAAGTTTTCCTGCCCACGATCCTAGCTATAATGGGATAAGACTTATCCAATTATTTCTATAAATTCAACATTTTCCCACTTTTCTCCACACTGAACATCCTTTCTTATTTTTCAAGAATGGTTGTGTCATGGCCCTTTAGCTCTGCACCACACACAGTCTTTAGTTGACATTTCTACACTGTCCTCAAAAACCAGGTGTGTCGCTGCATGAACTACCTCTAGCTAATCCTCTCGATTGCATGCAACTCTCAAGAATTAATTCCGCCTATAGATCTAATGAGCACCTTGCCACTCTGTCGAAGTCATACTAATAAGTTCCATGGCATTACCCCTTCTGAGCTTGGGTGATAACTACATTGAGGAATTACTATCTCGTGGAATTTCTTTTCCTTTGGGTAGAGAATTCCTCGCATGGTGGCACAGGCACTCCTGTAGTTCTTATCTAATAGAAGCTTGGATCCACCTTACATCAGGATTTCACCTCACCTGCCACACACCAACTATTCTAGAATGCTCACGAACTCTCTCAGTAGCTCCTCGACACTGTTCATGAGTAACTGGGGCATTGGTTATTGGCAGGGACTTGTGATCCTCATTGCCAAGCTCCTTGTGGCAAGTATGGAGGCTCGTGCACAATAAAGGCTAAAGCCTGTAGAAGCACTACAACAAGACATAATTGGTCTGAGTACATTTATTTGATCTTTCACAGTAGTGTTTTGTAAACAAATATCTTAATGTACACATTGACCGTCTCTGTCAAACAGAGCATCTCTGGTATAGATTTGTACATTAATACAAAGAGTCTCAAAACCCAATTATTCTAACTGATCTTTTTTTGCAATTTGAATAGATCGTTGAGGTACTTAACTTCATTTATTGATTTTTTTTATGATATCATTAAGCATTTAGGAAAAACTATTATGGGATTCTTCTTCAGTATGAACTTCAGACACTCTATAATTACTATTGTTTACTATATTAACTTATTTATTTATTCATGAAATCATAGGACACATGTGCCCTTGCATAATCATAACCACAAGCAATATACAAATTAGGAAAATATCAGTTCATAGTTGCATTGCAAATATATTAAAAAAACACATATTGTAGTTGTTATTTATCCATATCTATCACAAACACAATGTCGCATAACCCATTAATTGCAAATTGTAATCATATAATATTTATCTTTTTTGTTTGCAGTAAAACTGAATCTAGCCCTCTATCCACATTATCTCTTCCAAATGCTTGTTTTTATTTTGGAGTAAGTTTCTTGTTCCTCTGTTACTACTACATCCTTGCTCTTGATATTAGTCCATAAATTTTGTTCCATTTTAATCGTATTATTTCAAACAAGAATGAGCCTGAATATTTTCCTAAGGCCATTTAATTTCACAAACCATATCCTTTACTTCATGGAGCAATAAGCCTTTAATGCATATCATCAAGTTCATGTTTCTTATTTGCACAATAAACTGTATCATCCTGTTGACGGCGCTGGACTCGCCAACATCTAGGGATCTCCCCGGTATAAAGTCCCAACTAGACCTCACACCGTTTGGTGTAGGAGTGATTCAGATTTAAACATGAACACAACAAATTACAAAGATAACCATAAACACAGAGATGCAGCGGAAATAATACTTCATTTCATTAATGTAAAATACTGAAATATGATTACAAACATAAATGGAAATAAACCAGCTAGGGCGATGGTAGCTTATCTATGAGAAGAGGTGGTAGCTACATGCCTCTGAATTGTGTTACAATGAGGCTCGAAGGCCTATTTATTGTTGAGAAATAATGGAAAACCCTAAACATCCAAAAAACTAACCCTAGAAGATGAAACGCCAAACTGTGGGCCTTGTTTGGGTAAATTGGTACATCAACTTCCTGGGGTCGTAACTTTGGCATACGATCTCCATTTGATACGCAAAATATCTCGTTAGAAAGATCTATACGAGAACTACAAATTTGGGAAGAGAAACATGGGTCCATGGACACATGTTACTCCTAGTTTTCCCAAAAAATGTCGTTTAGGGTCTCAAAATGACTCCGGATGTTCAGGACCCGAAAAACTGCTATAAATAGTAAACTGTGCTACAATTAAGGAAACTAAAAATATGAAAGAAACAATAGTGGGGGTCCAAGTGGACTTGGCAGGTGGACACCAATATCCACCTGGATCATTCCTCCCCCCTTAGGAAGCAATGGTCCCCATTGCGTTGAGTTCCTCCACGAGATGAGGAAACTTCTGCTGAACTTGGTCCCTGGTGAAGGAGTTGGCCTGCTTTGACAACTCGATATAGTTGGATATTCTGCTGGTGAGTGTGCTTGATCTGTGTGTCCATGATCCGATCAGTTGCAGATTTTTCAATGCAATCTGGATTTAACTCTGTGGGTGTGAGCTGTTCTGCAATGTCGGATGTGTCTAGAAATGGTGGAAATTATGGCCGAAGGCAGTCCACATTGAACACTAGGTGCAGGCCAAGGAATGGGGGAATGCTGAGCTTAAATGAATTATCTCCCACAGCCTTGGTAATGGTGTAAGGACCATATCGGAGTGGTCTGAGTTTCCGATAGGCTCCGGTAAGGCATTCCTTTTGCAAATGCAAACAGACTTTGTTGCCCACCTGAAACTTATGTGGCACCCAATGTTTATCATGTCACTGCCTGTACTTGGCATTTGATTTCTCTAGAATGTCATGGACCTGCTGGCGAATATGTTGGATGTGCTCAATGAAGCTATTTGCCTTATCTGTTTTGGAC
>APFE030487940.1:44785-70188 GCA_000404065.3 Pinus taeda
TGTTGGACCCTGGGAGGAGCTTGTACAGTGTCAAGGCAAAGGTTGTAAAGTTCTTATTCTTTTGAATTAATACAATCAAGCTCATTTTTCTCAACAAGTATCTTATGTTATTTGTTTCATGGACTCCTTGACTTTCATGTTAAATATGTTTTATAATACTGGTTATTCAGGTGCTATTTAATCATTTGCCTTGTTTGTGTTTGTAGGTTTGCGACAAAGGAACTTACTTGAATCAAAGGAGCGAAGGCATCCCCAAACTTGCGTTGGACATAAGGTAGGCCTTAAACACACTTGTTTGCCATTATTTATAAAAGCACATTTAGAGAAAGATAGTGTCTGGTTGGTTTGCTTGTCAATAGGTCTTCCTTAGATTCTAGGAAGGTCTATCTTGTTCGCAAGATCGACTCATTCTGCATGACAAAATGGCGACTCCACTGGGGACTTGATTGTTTTCCTTTGCTTTTACTTTGACTTGAGAAATTGTGTTTTCGTTTCTGTTTTTGGCTTGCTATGTGTGGAATTGGGTAGATTTAGTAGATCTTGGATTATTTTTTGGTTTTCATACTTTTGGGAGAGGACCGCACCCTCTTCTTGTAACACAGTGCGGATATAGCCGCACTTTGGCTTTACGCACAGAGCGGTACCGTACCTGGGTATACTGGGAGCCTGCGGACCCTGTCAAAATTTTGAAAAACTTAAGATTTTCTCTTTCAGTCAGCTTAGGATTTGTTTATGTGTTTTTAGCCTCTGCCCAGATCTGCACGTGACTTGTCAGGAACTTTTCTTAGGTTAATTCCATTGACAAAATGGCGACTCCGCTGGGGACTTGATTGTTTTCCTTTGCTTTTACTTTGACTTGAGAAACTATGTTTTCGTTTCTGTTTTTGGCTTGCTGTGTGTGGAATTGGGTAGATTTATTAGATCTTGGATTATTTTTTGTTTTTCATGCTTTTGGGAGAGGACCGCACCCTCTGCTTGTAGCACAGTGTGGATATACCCGCACTTTGGCTTTACGCACAAAGCGGTACCGCACCTGGGTATACTGGGAGCCTGCGGACCCTGTCAAAATTTTTAAAAACTTAAGATTTTCTCTTTCAGTTAGCTTAGGATTTGTTTATGTGTTTTTAGCCTCTGCCCAGATCTGCACGTGACTTGTCAGGAACTTTTCTTAGGTTAATTCCATTGACAAAATGGCGACTCCGCTGGGGACTTGATTGTTTTCCTTTGCTTTTACTTTGACTTGAGAGACTGTGTTTTCATTTCTGTTTTTGGCTTGTTGTGTGTGGAATTGGGTAGATTTAGTAGATCTTGGATTATTTTTTGTTTTTCATACTTTTGGGAGAGGACTGCACCCTCTGCTTGTAACACAATGCGGATATACCCGCACTTTGGCTTTACGCACAGAGCGGTACCGCACCTGGGTATACTGGGAGCCTGCGGACCTTGTCAAAATTTTGAAAAACGTAAGATTTTCTCTTTCAGTCAGCGTAAGTTTGTTTATGTGTTTTTAGCCTCTGCCCAGATCTGCACGTGACTTGTCAGGAAATTTTCTTAGGTTAATTCCATTGGCATTCCTGTTTAAGCTTTTATCAATTGGGTGTTTTGAGTCTCTTTTTTGAGAAATTCTTAATTTGATTTCCTTTCATCATTACTTGGAGGTTTGTCTCAGTATTTTCACAATTTTGCATCTTTTTTCTTTTGTTTTTACAAAAAAAAATTCCCCCTCATTCGCCCGGGGGGGCTAAATTGTGTATGAGAGTTAATCGCCTTTGAGTGTTTTTATTTTTTGATCTTTGGAACTCTCACCCAGTTTTCTTGACTTGCACTTGATTGGTTCTTAGATTACATTAGAATCATCTTGTGTTTGAGAATTCTCTTGCATAGATCACATTTGCATAATTAAAATTCTCATTTTCAGAATATGAATGAAAAATGTGCATAGATTACATTTGCATACTTTTCAAGTGAATTGTGCATAGATTACAATTGCATAGTTTACATTCTGAAAAATCAATCGTAGATTTAGATCAGTTTTCTTTGATTTGAATTTACATATTTTTATGCTTGCTTTTCACACACAAAAATAAAAATAAAAAAACTGTTTTGGAATTGATTTGCATTAGTTTTTCTTAATGAAATTAGTGCATTAGAGAATTTTTTATAGTTTCTCTTAGTGGTCAATTTTTTGCATTGTTGGAAGAGAATGGAAACTCTCTCCTTACTTTAGTTAGGATTCATCGAATTGAAAATATCACATTATCATATTCGATTGCATTCAGTTTTGGGTCGGGTCATAACACCATTGGTTTCATATCCATTTACCCTTTTGAGTAATAACAGCCTAAATAAAACAGCGCTTAATTAAAATTCATCTAGTATTTTTTACATTTTTAGGGCTCTTTCCACCAATCTAGCTTAGGCTAGTGTCTTGGAATAGGTTTTAGTTAACTCTCCAAGACAGTAAAACAAACAAGTAGTTGATCTTGCGGTAGGAAGAAATTCCAATTGTTACATCTATGCTCTGGGAAAGCTCCTCTTAAAGGAGAAGCACGAGATCATATCTGAACCAGTGTGGGAATCAATCCTTCCTCATTGGGAATGATAGAAGATATTCACGTATTAAAAACGATAAACCTCGGATTGACCATTGTCGAGGAGCCTGGGGTCACTTGTTGGTAAACCTTGGATTATGTCAAGGAGCCTTCAAGGGGTTTGAGCTTGTTACTCCGCCCTTGCATGCGTATCAGATCATAGACTGTTCCCCCAGGTATATTTGTTTCCGTTGGTGACCTTAGTGACCATAATCTTTAGGATTCTTTCCTAGGTGACGGTGGAGGGAAGATCCCACTGTACTTGGAGTAGACATCGACTAGACTCACTTGGACTCCCTGGGGGTTATCTTCACTCAATACGGTTATAGTGGAGAAACTTGTGCCAGTCTGTTTCATTAAGCAGGTTTTTGGGGTAACTGTTCCAACCGCCATTTCTGTATTGAATTCTGCAACGTTGGATTTCATCACCAACTAGTGTTTTCGATCCAAAAAGATACTGTTTGTGTGTGGTTTGATCTCCTATATTTATTAGGCATGTGCTTCAAATTGTTTTGTTCTTTAGAGACTTTAGGTGGTTTTCTTGAGATTTTCTTTGTTTTCGTGTGAAGTAATTAAATAATTAATCGTGGCTGAATTACCGAGACAATCTCGTTGACTTCGGGGACAGCCTCCCGAATTTACACCAAGTCAACTTGAAGGGCTGCGAGCTCTTGTCACACCTAGTGAAAGTAGAGTTGGGTCACCGGAGGCCGAAGAGTCTTCATTAATTGTACATCCCGATCATCTAGTTTAAGCAAAAGAACATATTTTTGAACCAATTTCATTTTCTGAAGTTACTGGTAGTATTACTCCTACTAGTTCATTAGCTGACAAAGCTTAAATCTCTGAACATGAAACTGAACCTGCTGCTATTCCATCTTCGAGATTTGCTTCTCCTGTTTCTAGTGGTCCTAGTTCACCCAGGGTAGAAAGTATCGTTACCCAGAATCTTCCTTCTGGACTCATTTCCATAGAAGAATTTGTATGTCCGAACGAAGGTATAAGCATCCCCGAACATCAACCAGTTATCGAACTTAGGGAGCATGAATCCATTTTCTACAGTCCCATTAGAGGTGACGCTTGGTATATTTCGTTCACCAACTTTTTAGAAAATCCAGGTCTCGGGTGTTCACCACCTCGATTTCCTTTCCATGCAACACCCAGAGGTTATTATCCTCCTTTGAATATGTCAAGACAGTCATCCTTGTTTTCTCAGATGCCAGAAAAGTTTTTAAATGGCGATCCTTCTGTTCCTCTTGGGTATCAGTCTTTATCTGGTACATTTTCAGGAGCATCTCCTCAACCCATCGAATATGTAGTATCTCCTGGTAATAGCGGAACTAAACCGTTAAGTGTTGAAGAGATTATTATGATATCTGGTACTACTCCTAACCCGCAACCTCAAGGTAGTTCAATACTGCCTGGGGGGCAGCTGCAAGGTACTCAAATACCACCTGGGGGGTAACCTCAAGGTAGTCCATTACCGCCTGGGGAACAACCTCAAGGACAGTACATCCCTATGGGATAGTATTTTCCTCAAGGTCAACCCCAGTACCAATATGTACCTCAAGGTAAACCTCAGTTTCAATATGTGCCTCAAGGTCAATACCAGCCTCAACGTCAGTACCAACCACAAGGTCAGTACCATCCTCAAGGTCAATACCAACCTCAAGGTTTCCAACCACCTTCAGGTCAATCATTTGTTCAAGGACCGGGAAATGTACCGTATAATTATCAACCTTACACTCAACCTGTTTTTGGTCCTCAATATGCTCAACCTGTTATGGGTCCATACTCCAGAATGAACATGGTGTGGGATCAACAGACTTCGCAACCCAGTGTGTAGTTGTCACCTCAATCTGGATAGCCTTTAGTTTCTGGTTCACCCCAGCAACTTGTCCAGCCTACTACTCAAACTTCTACACCTGGGGTAGTTCATCAGCCTGGGCCTAGTTCACCTCGAACTCCGCCCCAAACGTGTGCTACAACTACTGCAGCCTCTATTCAATCCACCCCACCTATTTCTAGAGTATCAGCAGTTCCAGTTTCTATTGCTCCTGTATCAACTCCTCAGGCCTCTTTACCTCAGTCTGGATCTATAATATAGACTCCAGTTTCAATGCCTGTAAGACAACCTGGGCCAAGTACAGTTGTCACAAGTCAACCCCAATTTACTTATCAACCGTACCAGGGACAGTACCAATTCGGTCCTGCTGTGTAGAGCCCGGCTTATCAGTATCAACCGTACCCTAGGTATACTTATCAACAACCTCAACAACCCCAGTATGGTCTGGTTAATCTTGGTTTTCCAGGAGGCTATAATATCCCAAATGCAAATCTGACCCCAAGTTTTCAGGATCTGAACCATCAGTTACCGTTTATAGCAACTTTGGATTTACTTGACTTGTCCCGCCTTACGAACGATCCCATTAATTATCTTCCGTTTTGGCCGCCAATGCCGAATAAGCTACCCAGTGACATACCAAAGTTTGAGGGGAAGTCAGGAGAAGATCCGTCTAATCGTGTGATGACTTATCATCTCTGGTATGCATTGTATTCCATTATAGATGATTCAATTCATCTTTGTCTTTTTCAACACACTTTGATTAGCCTTTCATCCAAGTGGTACATTGAGTTGCCACGAGGCTCTTTTTACAATTTTAGTCAGTTAGCCACTTCCTTCCTTACTCATTTTTAGCTGCCAGTCTGATATGACAATGGAATGGAATTATTAACTTCATTAAAACAGTCGATGTCCACATATATTTTTGACCATATTCATGAATGGTGATGTCGATGTTGTTTGGTGAAAGTTTTTATCTCAGACCAAATTTTGGCAGAATGGTTTGTAAAATCATTATTACCTAAAATAACTGAAGATGTAGCCAAGGCAGGAGTAGTTACCGAAGAGCAAGTAATTTCTCAAGCTTAGTACCTTGACTTAGTTTATACACAGTTAGGTACTTTACACGAGAAAATCCCTGACCTTCCACAACAAAATCAAATAACTGCACCTACCTCAGGGTCTCATGTCGCTGACGGTATGATTGGTACTGTTAATACCAAGAGTAAGAAGAAATCCTCCAATAATTCTTCTCCTATTATAACTTTACCAGATTCCCCGAAGGGAGATTCTTCAACCAAAATTTCTGCTGATGTCCATGTCGTAGAATCATCTATGACCAAATCAAAATCTAGCAGTAAGAAGAAAGGCAAGAAGAAGAATAAGAAAAACTCGAAGGAGAAATCAGATAAACCTAAATCTACTGACGAGAAACGTAAACCTCGCTATCCTTGTCTCATCTGCGATGAGGAGCATTTTACAAGAGATTTTCCACATCGTGTTGAGGTTGTGAAAATCATCAAAGGTTCACAAACACCTGTTGTTTTGAAGGATCCTTTTCCGAGTCAAGACAGTAAGATGATAGGTTCTTCCTCTAGTGCCTCAGAAGAGCCCATAATGATGATGTCACATGTAAGGATTGCGACACGATCACAAGATTATGGAAGTAAGAGTCCTATTACTGGTAAGGAAGCGGAAACTTCTAATTCCAATCCATCAACCTCAGCTCCGCCCGGTTCCGATCCACTACAAATCGAGAAACCTAATCCCAACTTAGTAATCAAACCGCTCGCTAAGGGTATAGTTCGAAAGTCATCTTTCAATCCACATGCGAGAGCTGCTCAGAACTATAACATCATTGAAGATTTAGTTGTTTCCCCTTCAGCAATGTCGGCTTTGGAGGTGCTACAATCTTGTCCAGCATAGCGTAAAATGCTATTGTCGGCTATAGGAGCTATTGATCTTCAGGACTCAAACCTCATAGTCTTTGATTTAGAAAATAGTACGCCTTGTTTACCTCATCAAATGGCTTTCCATATTCCAGTGTTAGTCAAAAACAGACCTTGTTTTAGGATTGTGACTAATGAGGGAGCTTCAACGTGTATTATGTCGATACAGTGTTGGAAAACCCTTGGTTCTCCTACACTTAATCAATCCCCGACAATTATGAGGGCCTTTGATGGCTGAGGGTTTCATCCTTATGGCATTTTGTAGGACTTACCTATAAGGGTTGAAGGAAAGATTGTTAATCTAGACGTGGAGGTGGTTGATGCCCCTCTGGATTACAACCTTCTTTTGGGTCATAGCTGGTCTTACACCATGACTGTTTTTGTTTCATCGGTCTTTCGGCTTATTAATTTTCCACATAATGGAAAGATCATTACAATAGATCAGTTAACTTACTTTCCATCCGACCCATCCTCTACTGAGAGTATTCAACATGTTGGTAAAACCACTATCCCTTATAAGGATGTTGGAGTAGGATTAGTTAAAGTTTCGGGTTTACTCGGAACTTTTTCATTTCCTCCTCCCAATGTACTGTCTCCTTTCGCGACTATTCATATGATTTCGTCATAATCCATTGTTCTTGACGACTCGTGGATCGTCCCATTCAATTCCGAGGTGGACTCTTTTGGTGATGCCATGCCTTTGAGTCCCTTTGAAGTTGCTTATCATGCCGTACAGTCGTTTTCAAGTTCAACCAATCTTGATCTAGTGAATGAGATCCATGGAGAATCACTTTCAATCTCAACCTCAGAATCAACAACCTTTTCTGAAACTGTTCACACCGATGAGCAAATTTGGGAACTGTTGTCTGTTTATGTGTTACCATGGGAAGATCTTCATCATTGATCTTCGTTTTTTCCTGAGATTGGTCGTTTTGAAAATGTTTTTTCCTCTATTTTTACTACTGAATATGTCAAAGAACCGCAGAATCCATTGAAACATCCTGATTCTGAACAAAATTTAGCCAATATTTCTCGAATGGTTCCTATCGACATTTCAGTCAAACCTGGGATTGTTGAAAACATTCACATAAGTGCTTCTTGTACGGACACTGAAGTCAAAACATATAAAGCCCTATTTCAAGAATTATGTGATGTGTTTTCCTAGTCCTATGAGGAAATGCCAAGAATTGATCCTTCAATCATTGTTCATGAGATCAAAACCTACCCATATGCTAAACCCGTCCGGCAACGGTTGCGTCAGATACACCCACGAAAAGTTGCTGCCATCAAAACAGAAGTTGAGAAATTACTTAAAGTAGGTTTCATTTATCCAATTCCTTTGACGGATTGGGTATCGAATATTGTTCCAGTTACTAAAAAACAAGGGACAATAAGAATATGTATTGATTATAGGGATATCAATCGTTCTTGTCCCAAGGACAATTATCCAATGCCCTATATTGATCAAATTATCGATGATTGTGCTGCCAGTGAAAATTTTTCCTTTATGGATGGCTTTTCCGGTTACAATCAAATTAGCATTCTACCTGCCGATCAACGAAAAACGGCATTCATTTGTCCATGGGGGGCATTTTCTTATTGCAAGTTAACTTTTGGATTGAAGAACGTCGGAGCAACTTTTCAAAGGGCTATGTCTTATGCGTTTCATGACATCAAGCACATTTTGCAGCCTTATCTCGATGATTTAACTGCCCATTCTTTACGGAGAGCCGACCATCTCACTCATTTACGAGCAATTTTCATGAGATGTAGGCATTATTAGATTAGGCTGAATCCGTAGAAGTGTGTTTTCTATATAGAAACTGGTCGTTTACTGGGATTTGTTGTATCCAAAGCTGAAATTCGTGTCAATCCTTCGAAGGTTGAAGCCATCGTCAAGTTACCACCTCCTTTGACTCTTCACCTACTCCAGAGTTTGCAAGGGAAAGAAAACTTTTTACGTCGTTTCATTCCTAACTACGTCGAGATTACAAAAGGTTTCACCCGGTTGTTGAAATAGAACACTCCATTCTTTTGGGACGAGATAGCTGACAAATCTTTCGATGCACTTAAACAAGCGTTGACCCATGCGTCGTTATTGCATCCTCCCAACTACAACCAGGATTACTTCTTGTATCTCGTCGCTTCCCATTCCACCAATGGGATGGTTTTATTTCAACAAGATGAATTCGAAAGTGAACATGTGATTTATTATCTTAGTCGGACTCTAACTCCGACTGAGTTAAAATATTCACATGTGGAGAAACTGGCCTTAGCTGCAGTCCAAGTTGTTCAGCAATTTCGTCATTACATTTTGTTATGCAAAACCACGGTCATTTCTGACTGTAACCCTATGCAATACATTTTGACAAAACAATTGCTAGGGGGCAAGTATTCCAAATGGATTTTCATCCTGCAAGAATTTTACTTGGAATTTGAGAAGGCCAAGTCAAAGAATTCTTTGGTTTTTGTAGAATTGATGTGTTACTTCCCTCGTGCTGATACCGAACCTGTGGCGGAAGAACCCATTGCGGATAAATCCTTGTTCCTTATCAGCATTGTTGATCCATGGTATGGAGATATCATTATCTATCTCTAGACCCAATCTTTTCGATCTGACATTTCATGATCTCAGCGCCAGAAAATATGTTTACAATCCCAACCTTACACTATTATTGGAGATACTCTTTATCTTCATGGGGTGGATTCTGTTTTCCGTCGTTGTCTTACTCATGATGAGGCTGAAAAGGTTCTTAATGACTGTCACTTTGGAGTGTGTGGTGGTCATATGTCTGGGTATGCCACAGCCCAAAATATTTTATGCGTTGGCTATTTCTGGCCGTCCTTATTCAAAGATTGTATCACTGTAGTCTAGAAATGCCATAATTGCCAAAAATTTTGATCGTAAGATGCGCGCTCCACCTACTCCTCTCCACCCTATCATTGTTGTTGGTCCATTCACAAAATAGGGTATTGATTTTATTACATGTAACCCTCACTCGGTCGGGGGGCATGCGTATATCATCCTTGCGGTAGACTATTTTACCAAGTGGGTCGAGGCGATGCCTACATTTTCGGCAGACGGAAAAACTGCTGCGATTTTCGTTTTCAATCATATAATTGATAGGTTTGGTGTTCCTCAACCGATTATCACTGACCATGGGAGCCATTTTCGAAACATCATGATGACTAAACTTACAGATTAGCTTGGCCTGTGTCATGATAGTTCCACTCCATATTACCCGCAGGAAAATGGTCTGGTTGAAGCAATCAACAAAGTTCTAGTCACCATGATCCTACGAATCATTGGGATTCATAGGTCGAATTGGCATAACATGTTATTTTCAGCACTTTGGGCGTACCGAACCTTAGTCAAAACATCAACTGGTTTTACTCCCTTTCAACTGGTTTATGGTTTAGAGGCAGTATTACCCATTGAATACGAAATCCCCTCATTACAAATTGCCGTACAATTATTACCAGCTACTTCCGAAGAGGAAAAACATTTATTATACTTGGCTCAATTAGATGAGAATCGATGTAATGTTGCATTAGCTGTCGAAACTCATGCCAAAAGGATTAAAGCTCAGTATGATCGGAATGTGACACCCTGCAATTTTTTGGAAGGAGACCTAGTCTTATTTTATGATCAAGCAAACGATAAGCTAGGGGCTGGCAAATTTGTACCCATGTGGCATGGTTCGTATATTGTCAAGCGAAAGCTGGCAAAAGGGGCCTATGAGTTAGAAGATTTTGACGATGTCTCTTTAGGTAAACCTAGAAATGGGCTTTATCTAAAGCGATATTATGCTTAAAAGATTAGTGTTGAGGTTTTTTAGACTAGTTTCTTTCTAAGTTTGGTGTAATTTTAGATTAGGAATGTGTGCTTTACTTCAGAGAGTGTTTTTTATTATTTCTTCTTATCTTGATTTTACTCTTGATATTGCAGATGTCGACGCCTCTCCAAACATACATCGGTTTTGCTGATGGCGCTTGTCGTAGTACACAGAACATCTCTTCCGCGGCTTGGCTTATCCATTCGCCCTCTGACGAGTTAGTATCTATGCATGGGGTAAGCCTCGGTCAAACAACGAACAACATTGCAGAATACAGTGCAGTGATAGAGTTATTATCTGAATCCATTTCATTTGGAATTCGGGGTTTGAATGTTAATTTAGATTCGGAACTCGTTGTATTACAACTTAATAGAGTTTATGCCATTAGAAATCCAGTGTTATTACGATTATTTTTGAGAGTCCGTCTCTTGGAACGAGAATTTGATTACATCGAATATCAGCACATTCCAAGATATTTAAATACATTAGCAGATGCAGTTGCTTTTCGAATGTTAAATAGACATTTGCATTAAATCAAACAGTAAATTTAAAAACATCCCATAACATGTTTTGCAAGATAACCAATAATAGTAATATAGCATAGCATAGGAGTGTGTCAAAATATACATCGTCTTCGATCATAGGTTGAAAAACACCTTATGATCGGCAAAAATGATAGCACAAAAAGTCCAAAAATGAGTCTACAAGGCAATCATCCTATCACTGGTGATGATCATGATAAGACACCACTGCTCGGGCCACCCTACAAAGGAACCTCCTAAAAGGTCCTGGGACCCCAATCACATAGCGCTAAAGTCTAAGAGGAATGTCATCTATGTTGGTCTCCGGAATATCTGAGGTCAAGCGCTCTAGATGACCCTCCAATTCAGCCAAGGTCTCTATTGATTGGTCCTGTGGGTCCGGTGCTATGGCAGCTGGCTGTCTTCGATCATAAGGCTGGAGAGCGGTTGGTCGTCGTGGACCCACATCTGCATTTAAAAACTTTTTACTATTAGTTTTGGGACGATTTAGAAAAACAAAAAAATATATATAATTGAAAATGTTGGAAACAATTTACCTCTATCATCCCATTGCTATCCTAGTGGAAGAGCCATATCGGGATCACCATGATAATCCATCCCAGCGTATGGAAAATCCTGAATCACAAAGAGTTGGTTCTCTAACCAACGGAAATACTCAGGTGTGAATCAAACAACCTCGGTACCCTCCTCAAGATGGCGGGCCATGACTGCAACCCATCGCATAACCCTAGGATCTCGAGAAAGTCCAGCCTCAACAGTAAGTTGTTGTGGAACTAGCATAGGTACCCTCTCTAGGGAAAATCTGACAACTAAATAACCATATCCAAATTTCTTTAGCTTTCCATTCTTCGCCCTAGTCAATTGGCCCTTCACATTTGTCAATACAGCATCATACCAGTTGAAGATGGTGCCTCGGAAGTAGTCTACTGCCATACGCATCTGGGAACCGGTAGCTAGATGCAATGTTGTGCTCCCGCAGAGTCTGGTAATAGTAAAGGAAATCACTTTTAGTTTAGGATGGGAGATGGTTTTAACATCTATTTGTTTGTCCAGAGTCTGGTTATTACAAAACTCTAGTCAGAGACTAGCAACAGATTGGTCACCTGGCCTAGATCCGAACAGAGATAATTCCGCGCCTCTCTTGGGCAAGCCAGTCAAAAATTATATGTCATCCAGCTCGATTTCAAGTCGGTTGCCACCAATAATGAAGCACTGGTCCTGCGTGCTCCACATGTTCACCATCGATTGTAGAAAGTCTACCTGTGCCCTCGTGCCAGGTATGGTCCAAAATTTGAATAGCCTGCATGCTCTCAATGCCTATAATGAAGGTGGATGAGTAATGCAGCTTAATCCATGTCCTCATGCTCTCTTTACCACCAAACAAGCATCTTGTGTACCTACATTGCAAAATAGGTGGTTTAGAACATTTCATTTCAAAATCTATGGGGCAAAAATGAAGAATTTAGGGTTTAAAATCCGCGTTCCGCGGGGTTCACACCCATCCTTTTAGAGAAAATGCATAGTTGCGCACTTCTCCTTAAGGACAAGTGTGGCACCCCAACTTTTCTCTGTGCATAGAAAAATCGGGGTGCGCAGGGGCCACATGGCGCACATGCGCAACTGCCGCGGGCAATTTTTTGCCCTAATTTTCCTCTAAAAATCAATTTTTAAACCCTAAAACAAAATTTTAAACGGATGAAATGAAAGTCAGGGAAAATGTGGATTACCTGGAGAAGGCGGTTCTCGATTCCAGCGGTTGGATTTTCCGCAATCTCCACAGGAAGTTTTCTTACCAAAAGCTCTTACTTTTTACTCCAAAGCCAAACGGTGAAAATGAACTTGTAAAAGCCCTTTTTATAAGATTTTTTGAATAAATAAATTTAATTTATTTATTTTTTACTTTGAAAAGGTCAGTTTTGGTACATTTTATTAATTTTAAAAACAAATATGAGTAATGTTTGCAGTTTTTATGCAGAATATTGGGTATTCGGGAAAAATTGGCCATTTTCAACAAAAAACACATAGGAGTCCTCTTTAAGCTCTTTTCTGACTCGTAAAATATGAAAAGATTGCTGAGTTTTTCTTTTTAGACTCGTTAAAACGGAATTAAAAATAAAATCTACATACAGCTCTTTTATGACCGTATAAACATGAAAAGATTGTTGGACTTTTTTCATTTCAAGTTCAGTATTGGTAATAAAATGACATGTTTTCGATCGCTTTTTTACTTTTCCAGATTGAAGGCACTAATTATGAAAGTACTCCTTGATTGTAATGATCAAGCGGTTCTCTCAAGTATTATTTTATACTTTTTCGGGCTTGGGAGACACAAATTTACGAAAAATAACAACCATGGAGTTTTCTTAAGTTTTTCTTCTGACTCCCTAAAATTGAAAAGCGTCGAGTTTCTCCTATACTAGACTCGTTAAAATCTAACAGTAAAGGACCTGTTCAATTACAAACAGGAATGGACCACTCCTTCTTAGGGTTTGAATCTAAACTAAGTTGGACTCATCCGAAGGATGAGCTTATAACCAAGCAAATGTTATCCTCCTCAAGCTTGTCAAAAATAAAGAGGTACTTGCCAGAAATGGTGGGGGAAAAGAGAAAAAAATGAACCTGTTTGTTATACTTTGTGTTTGAAAAAATTTCCATCACTCTTGAACACGACACTTTTATTCACCTGGGTTGGGAAATCCTTTACCTAATAGTTAATCAAGCCACATTGAAAGGCTTCAGCCGATTTCTGGGTATTAGGTTTGGGTCAACTGTCACCAAGCCATCTGCAATGTCGTTATGTGTTCAAGAGGTCTGTGCAAACAAACCATTCACCTACAAAATATCTGTCATCCATCATTGACTGCCCCTGAGTTAGTTCTTGCCAAATATATTTCTTCAGACTTGATCTATGATTTCGTGTTATGGGCTTGCCTATGACGGATCGCTTTCTATCGACTCCAACTGATTATCTAGAAAGATGATCTAGAAATCATCAGTACCTTGGAATCTGCATGCCTCAATGGCAGGTTTCTCGCCTTGGACGACAGGTTTCATCATTGACCTTCGATCAAAGGATTCTGTGACGTGTTCGACATCGACTCATTCATTCACATATCATGGATTGTACTGAGTACTTTCAGGGCCATTGACATTACCAGTGGTTCCTCTCACACTTGTTAACAGTTTACATCATTGACTGGTAATCAAGGGGTTTCTACCATGTTCGACTTCGACACATTCATTCACATGGATAGAATCATACTAGTTCGGGAAGTAGAAATGAAGACCCTAGATCTAGTTTCCACCATCCAGGATGCGAGGAATTTTTTTATCATTATATAGTGGACTATTCATAAACAGATGGATGCGCCCATACTGTGTCCATATGTTCCTACTTGTGATGTAATACAAAATCATTCCTGTATCAGAACAATTTTTAGATAGTTCTTAGTCAGTTTTGATCTGAGTATGGGAATGCCCACCTCAGCAATGATATTTTCAACACACACACACACACACACACACACCACACAGATATATATATCTATATATATATATATATATATATATATATATATATATATATATTATATATATATATTGTGTTGAATGTTTTTACAGGTTACCGACCGGGTATCCACAGGGAAATCCTTGAAATGATAATTCCTTCACTCTTCTTAGATGATCAAAAAACCATCCTCATCTATTATAGGACTTCGCACTTTAGGGGGCAATCTGTTACACAAAAAATTGTCACCATGACTTTCTACAGTTTGTGTGAGTCCATCAACACTCATACATACCTCCTTTGCAAGTCTTAAGCCTCAACTCTTCATGTCAAACCTTGAAAATGGGAGAAATACCTTAAAAATATCTCAAATCCTTGTTTCGCACTTTCTCCCAGCATTGCCTGTGGTGCCGCACCCAATGGTCATGAGTCCTACGAACTTGATTGCTCTGTCTATTTAGTAATGGGTGCGAACCCCTGTAAAGGTTTAAAAGGTGTGAGTTCATTCTTAAAAACTCATCTTGGGTCACTTCTAGAAGGAATATTGCACTAGCAATTCTGCTCCACCTTGGTTCATCCATTCCATAACTAAGGGAGCTAACTCCATTATATGAGGTGCTTATCCCATTGAAGGAGGAACTTATCCCTTCAATGGTGGACCTGCAACTTCCTCCATTTGCACTATAAATTCAGGCATTGGGCTTGCTATAGGAGAGGTTGAAAGCTGAAGATTCTTGAGGGTAAATGCTGCTGGAAATTAGACTTCCTTTTTGAGCTCGTGAGAGGAGAGATCACATACCTTTCATGTCATTTGGGAAGTGAGTGAGGCTTGTCAAAGTAGAGGAGACTCCTGCTGGACCCTGGAAAGATCTTGTACAACATCAAGGCAAAGGTTTTAAGGTTCTTTTATTCATAGAGTTAATACAATCAAGTTTGTTTTTCTCAATGAACTGTCTCTAATGGTTTATTTTATGAGCTCTTTGACCTTCATAATGAACATGTTTTATTATAGTATCTTTGCAGGTGTTCTTTGATGTGTGTTTGTTTGTGTATGTAGGTTATTAAAAGGGAACTGCTTGAATCTATTGGAATAAAGCTGCCACAAACAAGCGGTGGACCGAGGTAGGGTCTGTTAAACCTCTTAGTTTTCATTTATGAATTGAAACATGTTTAGAGAAAAGTAGATTTGTTTGTGCTCCTTGTTGCTAGATATCATTCAATACTAGGGAGATCGGTCTTGTCCACAAAAATGATTTATCCGGCCAACATATATAGGAATAAAATATTGTTAAAGGTCCCATTAGACCTATTATAAATTGAACCAATAAGAGAACCTACTCCTAGCGTGAGCTTGGAGGGAAGTTCAAAGGAAAATTCTAATGAGGAAATGCAAAAGAAATCAACTCATGAGTCGAAAGAGTCAGAGCAACAATCCCATAATGGAGAAGGGGGTCCTAATAAATATTCTAAGAATGATACAAAAGGAAATACTAAAGAAATGGTCGAACATGCCATGGCCAAGAAACAGACAGAGTTCAACTCCACGTCAGCTCAAACAGGGAATATTCCAGTCATTGACCTAGACAAGGAATGGGAGAAATTCAATCAGAAGCTCCAAATAGGCACAAGTTTTGAGGAAACAATAGGATTTTAGACCCCCAAATGGACTTAGCATAGAGAAAATCCAGAGACAACAGATCAAGTGGCTACAAACACTCAAGATATTGAGGTTATTTCAGATTTTCCCACTTCTAAAATTGTCTTAAAAATTGAAGAGATACCTCCATCTGACATATTTTATAGCCCTACACATAAGGTTGCGGTTAAAAGACAAAGAAAGAATAGGAAATTAGACACCATGACTGTTGTGACTCTGTTAGGTTCCTATACCAATAGGTTTCATTTTTCATGATTAACTGGCAAAGTGCCAAATATGTTCATCCTTTCCATGCTGCAAAGGTTCCATATTTTGAAGAATTTCACTATGTACAGTTGCTTGACTCTTATCATGGTTCATGAATGGTCAAACAGCTTAATCTTGGCCAAGTTCATATTTGCATTTACTTGTCTTAGAATAGAGAATAAAGGTCTGTCCAAACAGTTCAAGCTTGGCAGGTGAGTAGATAGGTAGAGAAGCAAAGGAGCCCAACTGTTTAATCTGGGCCCTTGGAAGATATAAGGGTAGATTTAGATAGGATGGCAGCTAAAAGAAAAGAAGAGAATCAGGGTTTGCTAGATCAAATTCACCCAAGGAGAATGAAGAAAAAATGTTACGAGTAAGAGGATGGGTAAGTAGTTTGATGTTGCAGAAGCAGGTTTATGAGCAATTTTGTCCTTTGAATATGTTTTATCTCATGGATATCATAAAGTTCTATGGTAAGGTGGTAACAAAACAAATGGACCATGACTAATTTCCCTCCTCATTTTTCCAAGATCACTCACTAACCTCCCTTCGAGGACACTGAGATCTGCTCAGTACTCCTAGTTTACTTCATTTCATGAAAAAGGCTAAGTGAAATTTTGTTTTTACTTAGGCAAAGGAAGCAACATTTCTTATGTAAAAGTGTTTCTCTTCCATTGTGCTAAGCTTCCCAGAATTCATGGCGTAGATCCCTTTTATTCCCTAAGCCTAAGTTTCACCTTTTACTTAGCGCTTTTTGTTTTTGAATATATTCCTCATGTTAACCTATTAACACTATTATATAGCTCCTACATATATTTCCCCTCCCATACTATGAAAAAATACATAAAAACCCCGAAATTCTTTAATATCCCTACCCTCAGCTAAAGTTATGGCCATATTTTAATTTTTTCGGGAGTTATTGGTCCATCCGGGGCCAATAACAAACCTCCACGCGTTTCGTCGGGATTTGTTTAACATTTGGTTAAACAAATAAGCAAATCCGCCAACATAAACCATATAATAACCCCGATAGCCAAAGTTTTATACCCCGCAAAACATATAAAAACGTTCATTTATATGGTGGGAACCACGCCATAGCTGCCCACCAGCTTCATTCGCCACCCACCTTTCGATCATCGCACGCAAATTCGATGGCTCTCGAAGATATCAGAACCCCTCTGATCACCGATCGATAGCGTCCGGGGGATGGGCGGTATTGCTGCCGTACAGAAGATAGGTGTCAACTTCCCGGCTTGATCGGAGCCCCCCCCCCCCCTCCAATACCACCCTGGCCCAAAGGCGGTGTGGGGAATATTGCTTACCACCCCGCTTCCTCCCTGCTAATGTCACCCTTGCGTCATCAGCTAACGTTGCACCCACGTCAGTGCCATGTCACCGCCACGTCAACCCGCTACGCGACAAGCATTCACGTCATGCTGACGTCACCCGACCAAAGTGCACCAAAAACCCACTAAATCAAATTTTTTGTTAAAAGGTGTAAAATGTCATTTTTTGTTCATTTTCCTTTGTTTCTTCTGCTCAACTTTTGTGTGCTTTTTCACCTTCAAAGCGACATTTCCACTACACAGTCTGCCACCCAGAGAAATTAACTCCACAGCTTGGCCCCTCAGCTCAGTCTGCCACCTACATCTTGCACATGGCATCCATTAAACATGTATTTACTCGAGTTCTGCTCCTAAAACCTTGTGTTTTCCAGTTTCTTCTTTTAAGTTTTTAAAAATGTCAAAATTTGAGTTAAATTCATCAAAATGCGTGCAAAATTGCACACTATAACTATTGTTGTTGACCGTTTTGCCAAGAAATCCCGCAAACACCATCTCCCCATGTAAATTCTACCCACTAAGCTAAATGCAAACCAATTTCACTATGTAAATTCCCGCAGAAAAGTCCACTGAGCTATCGTTTTGCCTATTTTTCCGACATAAACCCGACTTATAGTTTCAAAATCACAGACAGTTGAATAATGGAGGCTCCAGTGGCCCTGAATGTTACTCCTCTCAATACGCCCCACAAGGAATTGGAGTGGCTGCCCTTAGCTGATAGGGATTTTCAAATCCAGGACTTAGTCGGTGACAGAAACCATCTCCAAGAATTTTGTGAACTCAGGAACAGTTACATAAGCAAAAATGATTTTTATGGGATATGGGAATCAAATTTACCCATGTACTACCTCCCCTCTATCAATGTTTTCCCTGAGATAATTCACCTCTGTTGTGAAAACTATCAACCAACCCAAAGGGCAATCAAAACTCCATCTGGAACTACCCTCTTTCATATAACTCCTGAGTCCATAAATCAAATGCTAAGCCTCAAACCAACTCAGCTTCTGTTTCCTCTTACTATGAAATTCTTGCTTGATGAGGGCCCAAAATTGTCCAGTTCAGATATAAACCACATTTCCCAAACGTTTATGAAACCAAATTGTCAGCCTACAGAGCCACCTCCTTTTCACCATGCATGGTTCAATGAAGTGGGTAAATTACTTGTTGATATGATATCTTATATTCTGGGGTTCAAGAAAAGTGAATATGTTGATGAGACTATGTTAGTTTTATTGTCCATATTTACTCCAGGGCAGCCCCCTGCTATCAAATACAACTATGCTAAATTCATTGGCAACAAGATCCATGACCAGCTCTTGAATCTAGACAGGGAGGGAGTCTTCAAGTACTCATCCTACATCTATCATCTGTTATTGTATTATCAGCCAGAAAGTTTCCAATTTCCCATTAGAAAATTGGATTCTAAAGGAGAAAAGAGGTTTGTGATTTTTTGGACCTCAGTCTTTCATGAAGTCCACAACTCTCCTTACTCTTATTGTGAGTTTATTGACATGTTTATATATCTAGCCTTTTCCCTACTAATGAGGGCTCCTCCTCCTAGATTATCTTATGATATGTAGAAAATTCTACAACTCTACAAAAGCTACAAAATAGGTGGCTGGTGCCTATACCAGAATCACACTGAGATCAGGATATATGGCTATGAGTTGTGCCCCTACAAGCTACCAAAATATGTGCCAATGAGACTGTTTGCCTTGGAATATTTCAGACAATTTATCAATTCATATTTAACTCATTTTCATAGCACCAAGAAAAAGGCTCAGTTGAAATTGAGAGACCAGTTAGGCCCTTATGTCATGAACAAAAAAGAAGGATGGCAAGATGCTGATCAGATATTGGGTGAAAAACTCAGATTAAAAAGAAGCTTTTGGTGGATACCCTATGACCCAAATGGCTTTATCAATGCAAGGAAAATAAAATATAGGTTGTCAGCCTATGAACATTGCAACATCCCTGAAATAGAACAATTTTCCAACCGTGGGTAGAAGGCACACTAATTGAACAGCTCACTGAGGAAGAGAAAATGGAACAAACTATGAAAATATTGAAAAGACTCTTGACCTAGATTCTTTTGAACAGATGTCTTTCAAAGTGCCACAGGAAACCAGGGTAAGCACATCAACTGCTGGAACTACACAGCAACCGGCGTAAGAAGGCACTACACCAACTGCTAGAACATCAAAGGGCAAAGAGGTGTTGGACTCAGAGTAGCACATGATGAAAAATAAACCAAAAACATCAAAGGAACAGGGTCAAGGGTAAGCCCCTCCACTGCAGACAAAGGCACCATAGGTACCAGCATCACAGACTCCTGTCAATGAGGAAAGAAGCAAGAAAAGGGAAAGAGAAGAGACCACACCTGCAAGTGGATCAGCAAAGCAGCTAGAGGCCAAAAGGCAAAGAGTAGATCCTCTACCTAAAGAGGAGATTGTTGAAGAAATCACAGCGAGTCCAAGAGAGGAGATGGCAACCAGCCAACAGACATCCACCAGCTCTCACATGCAGGAAATGGAGAGGCAGTATAGTATGGAAGTTTCCTCCTCAAGGCCGCAAAGTAAGCAGCGTTCTGATATTAAAAGAACATTCATGGACATTAAGGCCTAGAATGAGCCATTGAGGCTATAGCTTTATGATCAATTTCTCAAAATGACACCATCCAAACAGCAAATACTAATGGCTGCATATGACATTAAGGAGGAAAAACTGATATTAAGTCATTTTAGACCTAAATTTCAGCAACCACAGTCAGCAGCTGATTACATAAGAACAAATCTAGAGTTCCTTGCCAAAGACATACACCCAATGGACCAGAATGAGCTGCACAAACAGACAGGTGAAATGGTTTACTCTACATTGGCAGATAAGGCAATGTTGGCCCACAAATTGCAGGATTCATTAAGCAATACATCTGCCCAACTGGATTTGGAAAAAATATATTCTTTAGCAAAAGACAATAGAATAAAGACCTTAGAAGAAATTATTATTGAGCTGGGACATGATCCCAAGGATGCCAAGGGCATCAAAGCACTGATAAATAAAAAGGAATAAGATATTGCTGCACTTAGGAAGCAATTGAAGCTTCCTGTTACTATGCACCCACAAACTACAGAACTTGCACAAGAAAAGGCAGAAGAAGACATGATGGATTTGTTGATAAAGATGAATCAAAGGCTAACTGAAACAGAGCAAGAATTAAAGAAAGAATTACAAGCCAAGCAGGGAGAGTCTACCTCCCAGCCACCTGAAACAGCTCCAATAGTTGCCACTGCCCCTCCCATAGTTGCAGCAGCAATCCCTCCCACTGTCCCAACATCAACAGCAAGTAACTCAGCTTCAGCAGCAACAGCACCAGATACCATCATGGGCATGGAAGATATGATGAAGGAAATAAAGGAGTTATAACTCCAAATGGCAGAGCTAAAAGAAGCCAAAGAAAAACTGGCCAAGTTAGAGGTAAGTTATGATAAATCTAAAATAACTGTGGCAGAAAAAACAAGAGAGGTAAAGGCCTTGGAAAATAAGGTAAAATCTTTGGAGAAAGATCTTGCTCTTCATAAACCTCTATCAGAAATAAAAACAATTTTGTGGACTAAGATTGGTCAGTCCATCACTGGTCAATGGAGATCAATACAGACTATCTATGAGCAGATTGAATTGATAGAAATAGCCCAAGTAGAGATTCAAAAGGCCAGAACATCATTGGGAAACATGTCTGAATAGGCCAATAGACTAATTCATTTTTTGAATACTCATACAAAAGAACAACTAGCAGCTCTAGATATCAAGGACAGAACAAGTACCATTTTGACAGTTAAAGAGGTGCTAACCATGAGGAATTTTATACAGAATCTGGAGAGAAAATGTCAAGAATGTTGGAAATAATACTGAGAGGGGGGGGTGAATCAGTATTATCGCATTAATAAGACTTTTTCATTTCCAAACTCTGATTTATATATGCTACTTCCACAACTTCTTATGATTAAGTTAATTGATCTTCAATGAGTGCATTAGAACATTATCAACCATATTATCAGTTAACAGATGCAGTAACATAGAATAGATCATCACACATAAGGCACACACATGAAAACCATGATATAAGGTGGAAACCCAATGCGGGAGAAAACCACCTGCTGCAAGTCATCTCAATCTTCTTCTTAATAAGAAAATCCTTTTACAATATTTTGTACTGGTGCAGCCTTATACCAGTACGGGAGCTACAACCCCCTTTGTTCTTGTACTAGCCGATCCATTTACTAGTACGCAGGCTACTACCTGCTGCAATGCTCCAAAGATTTCCTTTAGCTCTTGTACTAGCTTAGATACTAGTACGTAGGTGCTGACCTACAATCTTCTCTCCTCCAGGTACCATGTTTCATCAATTTTCAGACTGGATACACTGAAGCACAACACATACTCTGAAAGGCCACGTTTCATCCAATTTTCATACTGGACCCAATAACAATATTGAAGCTCATAATCAAACAACCTTCTGAATTACCCAAGCACTCTCAGACTGTTGTTACTAGAACATGATATCAGACATCAGAAAAACCCAGATCACAGCAATGATAAACCTGTACAGCTAAATAGGTCTCAAGAGAGGTACGCAGCTTCACCCATATAACAGCTGCGTATAAGTACGCACTGTATCCAACTGCATCCCTGCGTACGTGCGCACTGTGTCTCACAGTCTTCCTGCGTACGTGCGCTCTGCGTCTAATGAACTGCCTGCGCCCCTCCGCATCTACAGTGCTTCTGCTCCTGCGTATCTGCGCACCTGCAACGCTTCTGTGCCTGCGTATCTCCGCACTTTTCTTTCGCTGGACCTGCGTACCTCCGGGTGTAGATAATTTCAAGACTTCAAGAGTAACCCAGACTGTCAGATCTACAGATCTGATCATGTGCCGAGGAGATAACAACCCATTAGTAGATCTGACTTGTAGTTCTCATGTTTCTCCTTGATTTAGATCTAGCTATCTCTCATAACCCATCACTAGAATTTCAGATCTAGCTTCTTAATATATTCAACCCAAAAGCGTGCATAAGCCAAATGATCTCCTTTGCTTTATATAGGCAAGCTCTTCCTCAAATCAAGGATCATGGGGCTCAATAATAATAATAAAATAAAACAATACCACGGGCCAAAACCATAATAACACAATACCGTCGGCTAAATACCAAGGGTAAAACATAAGGAACCCCATGTGAGCGCGCTTTACTGCCTTGAAGTGTGTGCACTGGGGTACGCACCTCCTAAACTGGGTAACTGCGGGTATGTACGCACTTTATGTAACACTAGCCTGCGTGTACGCACTTTATGTAACACTAGCCTGCGTGTACGCACCTTCTGTAAGGTGTACCTGCGTACTCCTTATTTTCTTAAATATCTGATAGCTGATCATCAATCTCTGTTGCTGACTTGAAGTACAGTGATCCATCACCTGACTGGTTTGCCATCAAGGACAACACTTTAGCCATAATGCCAACAATCTCCCCCTTTGGACTTGATGGCAAAGCTTACTTGTGAACTGTCATCTGATCCCTTTTTGCTGTCTGGTAACCCATGCACTCTGAATGTATACAAGTGAGATGATATTCTATGAGAGGGTTGCCATCAAGTACAACACATGCATCATAATGCCAACAATCTCCCCCTTTGGACTTGATGGCAACAACACCGAATCACTCTCCCCCTTTGACATCAATGGCAAAGGGTTATGCTCCCCCAAAGAACATGCTCTCCTTGACTATAAACCAGATCTGTTGAAGTCTCTGAATGAACTCCCCTTTTGTATATGCCATGGTGCACCAATCTGATAATGCGCTTCCTGAAATGTCTGCTCTGCTATATAGTGTTGTTCAAGCTCCCCCTGACAATAAGCAAGGTCTGCAAAAGATGTTCTACAAGAAGAACATGACTCTATATATCGTAAATGACCTTCCTATCACCAAAAGACTCAATACATACATCCATCACCCAACCAAGTGGGGATATACCAGAAAATAACAACCAATAACATTACATCATTCATCCCAGGCATAGTGGGGAAACCAACATAGGTCGTTACATGACCAGAAGAGATCTCATCAAATGACTATAATAAATAGAGACACATTATTACATCATGAGTCTTGATATGACCTTTACATCGAATGACATTTATAACCAAGGCCAAACACCTAAATAGGATCATAATAAACATTAGCAACAGTATTGCATGATCTGCTCCGTAGGATCTGTCATCAGCAACTAGACCAGCAACTTGTATTAGTGCATGAATCAGTAAGATATGTCCGCATCATCCTTTTGCATAGAATATAGAATCATTTTATCATATGTTAGAAACACCGTAGCCATCCAGATCTGCATGGACTAAGAAGATCTGCATCAATCATCATATGCACGAAACAACCTATCATCAAATAGGTAAGAACTCATCATCATCATATCTCCAACAATGCAACTTTGAATAGTCATCCATGTATCCAGCCAACAATCTTCATCCACTCCATGCAAGCACCACTAGAGAAACAACCACAAATCTGATCATGTGAATAACTCATCATCATAGCAAGATGAATCATGATCATTGTCACCAAGGACCATAATGCCAACAATGCATTAAGAACATATGCTGCCCCTGAACCTGTGCCATCTGTCAGATCTGATCATGCATATCAATAAGAAGAGTCAGCCAATAAATGCCTTAAGACAGGTACGCAGTTTTTCTTTATCTGTCCTGCGTAACCACACACTTCATCTTCTGATCCCCTGCGCACACCCGCAGAGATATTTCTTCTCTACTGCGTACATGCGCAGACAGTCTTCTACTACAGTGCGCACCCACGCACCTGTGCTATCAGTTGGACCGCGTACCGCACGCACCTGATGCTTCTATCACGCCGCGTACTTCTGTGTAAGTCCGCAGGGTATCCTTCTATCGCGCCGCGTACCTCCGAGCTTGCTACACACCTGTTCTTCCGTCTTGCCGTGTCCGTCCGCACGTTCTCTTCTGATAAGCCGCGTACCTCCGCACAGGGACTATGCCTTCACTTGCGTACATCCGCACCCATTCTTACGCTCTATTGCGTACGCCCGCAATTTCACAGTGAATGATCTGCGTACTTAGATTAGGACCCAATTCAGATTTCCAGATCTGATCTTGTGCTCGATAGATCAACTTCACCTTTCCTACTGCCTCAAAACAATCATATACGCGATTGTGCAGTATCCAACTCGCGTATATATGCGATTTCCCTTTATGGAGTTTGCATATGAGATTCAGGACACTGAAATTTTGTACTTTCAGCTCCCTCTGATTCTGGTACGTCTGTTCGTTGTGCTGTGCTAGCTTTCTCTGACTGTACTTCCTTTTTCCTCCATACCTTCAAGCGTGATGATGTCATTTTCTCCTTTTTATATGGTGCCCACACTTTGTTCCTGCATTCCTTAGCTATATGTCCAAGCTTGTTACATGCATAACGTCTTACATGTTTCATATTCCTCCTGTAACAATCAGTAGCTTTGTGACCAAACATATTGCAAGAAAAGCAATATCCATAAAAGTACCTTGATTGAGATGACCTTTCTGCATAATGATCTTGAACCCTTCTTCTTCTACATCTAGCTGCAACATGTCCAAGATTATGACATACATAACATTCAACATTATTCATAAGAGGAGTAAAGGATTTTCTTTAAGGAATCCCTTTCCTTGGTTGATGATGAGATGGATCTTTCATTTCTTCGTTGACCAATTTAGATTTCTCTTTAGAGTTCCTTGCTTCACCTTGTGAACTAGATTCACCTTTAACCGATTCATGGAAACCAAGTCCAGTCTTGATAGCAGGAGACCTTTGACTA